>UXGD01000522.1:0-55422 GCA_900474315.1 Torymus auratus | reverse complement strand
TAATCCTGATGGAAAATTTCGTTTTGTTAAACTTTCTGCAGCTATAGCTGGTGTAAGTGATGTAAAAGAAGCAATAACAGTTGCACGTAATGAGTTAAAATTTGGTCGTCGTTCAGTAATATTCATGGATGAAATACATAGATTTAATAAAACTCAACAAGACATTTTTTTGCCTCATATTGAATCTGGAACTATTATATTGATTGGAGCTACAACAGAAAATCCATCTTTTTCTTTAAATTCTGCTCTTTTAAGTAGATGTCGCGTTATAGTTCTAGAGAAACTTTCTATTGAAAATTTAACAACAATTTTAGAAACAGCAGTTAGAAAATTGGATGGATCAATACACAATACTCATCAAAAGGTACATTCTACATATCAGTCTATATCCATAAATAAGAAAGACCACTTATCAGTCTCATTATTTTGTAACCATTCAAAATATTTTCAGAATTACTTAAATCATTCTAGTCAATCTTCTACCCCTGTAAGATTCAGTATTGACATAGATACAATAAAATGGTTAGCAGAAACTTCAGATGGAGATGCACGTATTGCTCTTGGAGGACTAGAATTGGCTATCCAATCTAAAGTTTCTAATAAAAATGTGTCTTCAAGCCAAGATTTGAATTCGATTTCACTTGATGATGTGAAAGAAGGTCTGAAAAAAACTCATATGTTATATGACAGAAAAGGAGATCAGCATTATGACCTGATTTCAGCACTTCATAAATCTGTTAGAGCTAGTGATGAAAATGCATCACTATATTGGCTAACAAGAATGATGGCAGGAGGGGAAGATCCTGTGTATATAGCTAGAAGACTTGTACGCATGGCTAGTGAAGATATTGGCTTAGAAGATCCAAAAGCTTTAGGTAAAGTGATAAAAATAAAAAAAAAGTCAGTTTAGAACTAAAATTACTTTTTTTAAATTCTTTATTAGGTGTTGCTGTTCACACAATGCATGCATGTAAAATGTTAGGAATGCCTGATTGTGATGTATTATTAGCTCAATGTGCAACATATCTAGCCAGAGCACCGAAATCCCGATTGATGGAAGATGCTCTTAGAGCTGCCCAGCACTTAGTATCAACTCAAAAAGGTGCACAGCCATCTGTGCCTATTGATTTAAGAAATGCTCCTACAACCTTGATGAAAAATTTAGGTGATAATTTTATAAATTTAAAAGTAATATTTCTAACTTAAAAAATACTTTTTAAAAATTATATTATAAACTTTGCAGGATATGGGAAGGAATATAATATGTTGCACAAAGAACAATCTGGCCTTACCTATTTACCAGAAGAGCTTAAAAATGCAAACTTTTTCGGTCAAAAATAATTCATTGTGGTTGAAATACGAAAATTTCTTAATATTTGTAAAATAATTTATTATGAAGAATTGTTAATTCTATATATACTTAAATATTTTTATACTGATATACATGTGAGTTTTTATGTTAAAAATAATTTTATAATTAGCAAAAAAACGTGTCTGTAAAGAAATAAAAACAAAATTCTTTTATGACTAAATATTAAACTTTGTAAATCACAATAACCATTTTTATGTCTTCTAGTCTAGTTTCTTAAAAATTTATAGTCACATGAATGATAAAATTCAAATTCCGCGCTTTTTTAGTAATCTTTATATATATGTATATATGTTGCTATCCTATGCGTTCCGAAAAATTAATCGGAATCGGAACGCATTTAAGCCCCTGAAAATGTCTCTCGCTGTCAACACTGCAGGCAATACGTTCCGTTTAATTTTTCGGAACGCATGTGATAGCACCCTAGTCAGTCGGTCGCTCATGTAGTGACCGCGGGCTTCCTTTATACTCACGTTCATGTTTCGAGTGTATATTTTGTTTTGAAATATTGTTTATAACGTTGTACACACATAAATAGTATTTTTGTAGTTTATTTTGATTACAAATTGTAAAGCATAAGTTTGGTAATTCAAATATTCATTTGTGATAATTAAAACTTGTCTATGATAATATTTGATGTAAACATAAAAAATAGTCCACTTTAGGAAAATATAATGTTTTGTTATTAGGCATACTATAATAAAATTAAATTAATCTATGCCACGTTTAAATTTGACCGTTATTAATTTATTGTAGTTTTATTACTATTAACTTTTGATGTGATTTGAATTTATTTTTTATGTGAAATATTATAATGTTTTCAAATTTCATAGGTTACAATTATGAGTAAATACAGAAGAAAGGAATCTTCAAGTGAAGATAGTGACAGTGAAGAAGAGCGCAGAAGAAAGGATATTAAAGAAAGAGATGAATTTGCTAATCGTCTTAAAGCAAAAGATGAAACTAAAACACGTAAAGTGGCTTTACCAGCTGGCTCTGGAGAAGGTAAAAATTTGTTTGCATATTTTTATAATAATATTTAACTCATACAAATAAATAATTTTTACTGCAAATTGATGTTTAGCTGAAGCAACAAAAAGACTTAAAATCATGGGAGAAGAATCAAAGGAAAAACTAGTTCCTAAATTACGTATAGAGTCACGTAGGAAATATTTAGAGAAACGTAAAGAAGACAAAGTTGCTGAGTTAGAAGCAGATATTATAGATGATGAATATTTATTTGATGAACAAGTGTAAGTAATAATTGCATTTTATTTATTATAATCTTTATAAGTTCATAGTTTAAAAAAAAAAAATATCAATTATAGATTGACAGAAAAAGAGAAAAGAGAACGTTCACATAAAAAGGAATTGCTTCGATTAGCAAAAGAACATGAAAAAGCTAGAGAACTTGAGAGAATTCAGCGATACCGCATGCCCCTTGAAAGGGGAAAACTTGAAGAACAAGAGTATGTAAACAAAGAACCACCTCAGTCAGAGCAGAGCAAATGGGAATCTGACCAAATGTCTTCTGCAGTGTTCAAATTTGGAGCAAAAAATAAAAAGGGTATCATGTCCTTAATATATCATATGAATTATAATATATCTGTACAGTGAAATAGAAAAAGTAATTATTAAATTATTTTATAGCACAAGAAGAATATGATTTACTTTTGGAAGATGAAGTAGAATTTGTTCAAGCATTGCAAATTCCTGGGGATAAAAAAGAAAGGAAAGTTGAAGTAAAAGCTACAGAACGTAAATTGACAACTATTGAAGAAACCCAAAAAAGTTTACCTATTTATCCATTTAAGAAAGAATTAATACAAGCTATTAGGGATCATCAGGTAAACATTATTTGTGAAAATTTATATGATATAAAAAATTTTCTATGATAAACCGTAAAATTGAATTTTGACCTTATAGGTTTTAATTATAAAAGGAGAGACTGGATCTGGAAAAACTACACAAATTCCCCAATATTTGTATGAAGCTGGATTTACCGAAGGTGATAAACTAATTGGTTGTACACAACCAAGGAGAGTTGCAGCAATGTCTGTTGCTGCTAGGGTAGCTCACGAAATGAGTGTAAAGTTAGGGAATGAAGTTGGATATGCTATACGGTTTGAAGACTGTACATCTCATAGAACCCGCATAAAATACATGACAGATGGTACATTACATCGAGAGTTTCTTAGTGAACCGGATTTAGCTTCTTATAGGTAAAACCATGTATATTATTACGATTTGTTGAAAAAAAAAAATACTGCGTTTTATTCCCACGGTAATTTTTTTTTTTTTTTTAATTTTAGCGTAATGATTATTGATGAAGCTCACGAAAGAACGTTACATACTGATATTCTCTTTGGGTTAGTAAAAGATATAGCCCGTTTCCGTCCAGAATTGAAGTTGCTTATCTCATCGGCAACATTAGATGCGACGAAATTCAGCGAATTTTTCGATGACGCTCCGATTTTTCAAGTACCTGGGCGAAGATATCCTGTAGATATATTTTATACAAAAGCACCTGAAGCTGATTACATTGATGCGGCAGTTGTATCCATTTTACAAATACATGCGACTCAACCTTCTGGAGATATTCTAGTCTTTTTAACTGGTGAATTGTTATTCTTCTAATATAATAGCTATGATACCATGCAACTTTAATATGACATAAATTATAATGTTTGATTATTTTCATTATAGGTCAAGAAGAAATTGAAACGTGTTTTGAAATGCTGCAAGAAAGAGTCCGAAGATTAGGTAGCAAGCTAGGAGAACTTTTGATCCTACCTGTCTATGCAAATCTTCCCAGCGACATGCAGGCCAAAATTTTTATGCCAACACCAGCTGGTGCAAGAAAGGTTGAAAACTTTTTTTTTATTACCTTACAATTTATCTTGTCATTCATTTAACTAAATCACAATTTATCAGGTTGTTTTAGCAACAAACATAGCCGAGACGTCCTTGACAATTGATAATATTATTTACGTTATTGACCCTGGTTTCGCAAAACAGAACAATTTTAACTCGCGAACGGGTATGGAAAGTTTAATGGTCGTGCCTATAAGTAAAGCATCGGCAAACCAAAGAGCTGGAAGAGCCGGAAGAGTCGCCCCTGGAAAATGTTTCAGATTGTACACTGCTTGGGCTTACCAACATGAACTGGAAGAAAATACCGTTCCAGAAATTCAAAGGATTAATTTAGGTAATTTCTGTCACATGTAGACTTTTTATATTCGCTTTTGCGTCACCTGTATAAAAGCTCTATACATTTTCTATTACAGGTAATGCAGTACTAACTCTGAAAGCTTTGGGCATAAACGATCTCGTACACTTTGACTTTTTGGATCCTCCGCCTCACGAAACGCTGGTATTAGCCTTGGAGCAGCTCTACGCTCTGGGCGCGCTGAATCATCGCGGTGAACTGACCAAACTCGGCAGAAGAATGGCTGAATTCCCAGTGGACCCGATGATGGCCAAAATGTTGCTGGCAAGTGAGAGGTATCGCTGTTCCGAGGAAGTCGCAACGATCGCTGCAATGCTCTCCGTGAATGGAGCAATATTTTACCGACCGAAGGATAAGATCATTCACGCGGATGCGGCGCGTAAGAATTTCAATGTTCCAGGCGGCGATCACCTCGTGCTCCTGAACGTTTACAATCAATGGCAGCAAAGTGATTTTAGCACGCATTGGTGTTACGAAAATTTTATTCAACACAAGTGAGAATACTCTATTGAATTTATTTTTATTATTTTTCCTGATTTCATATTAACTCTTTACGTGATTTGTATTTAAAGATCAATGAAAAGAGCAAGAGATGTAAGAGAACAATTGGTTGGATTAATGCAACGTGTTGAAATGGATCTTGTATCAGGCATATCGGAAACTGCCAATATTAGAAAGGTAATTTATATGATGTAAAATATAAATATGCCAAAATTATGAAGTACAAGTGTAACTTTAACATTATTTTATAGGCAATTACAGCTGGATATTTTTACCACGTCTCTAGATTATCAAAAGGGGGACACTATAAAACTGCCAAGCACAATCAAACGGTATCAGTACATCCCAACAGTTCCCTTTTCCAAGAATTACCGAGATGGATTTTATACCACGAGCTAGTATTTACAACGAAGGAATTTATGCGTCAGGTACATATATACACAAATTATTTTTCAAATTATTACTGAAAACATTCGACTAAACCAATTTAATTAATTCCATACAACATAGGTCACCGAAATCGAATCTAAATGGCTTCTAGAAGTTGCGCCTCATTATTACAAACCTAAAGAACTGGAAGATTCGACAAATAAGAAAATGCCAAAAGTCGCAGGTCGTGCTCACTTAGATGCAACGACTTAGAAGTAAATAATTTATTTTTGTACAGTTACGAACTTTCGTGATGATAAATATTGTAAATATATTTTAAAATACACATTTCGTATAAGACTTATTTAATTATGAAAAAATAAATGGCGTTAATTTTATAAACAAATAATAAAATTTTGTTATCTTTCAGATATGAAGTTGTAGATCTACATAAAACATATTTATATTGACCCTTTTCCCAGAAAAAAAATAATACATCTTCTTCTAATGGCAAAATTTAAATAATTAAACATTTCATGTATAACATACATATTTATTTTATTTTATTCAAAATTTTACATTACAATAATATAACATAATTTTTCTAAACACAACGCTAAAATATACATTTTATATGTTTAAATCAATTTTTTATCTTCTTTTTTGTTCGACATATGATAATCAAAGGAATTCTCCTACTTCATTTTTCAAGAAGAACAATACTTACTATCAGTAAACAATTTTCATAGATGAAACATTTAACTCTTATTAAAAATTGAATGAAAAATCTTTTTATTTGAAACAATCGTTGTATAACACTATTACAATATTCGTATATGTTGAATAAAATTATAGAGAATAGATAACAAATTGAAAGAGGGACATTCATTTTTTATTAAATAGTTAACATGGAAATTTTTACTCGTGGAAAATAGTGTTGGAATAAGAAATGGTAAGCAATGCACTGATGAATCTTAAAAACTAACATTTAGAAGTAGCTTGTTTAGTAAATCTTGTCTAACACAAATAATGCAGTGAAAAAGTAAATTTCTGAAATAATTTAGTGTCAATGTAATGATTTTTATAGATTAGGTAAATGATCTTAAAGTCCGATTTCTAAAAAATGTAGTTAGTTACATAGAAAATGGTTATACTACGTTTAAATTTATTAACAATTTACGATTTTTATAATAAATTAAATAAAAATCTATGGATTATATGCCCCGTAATCGAACAAATACCTAGATTGAAAATAATTTTTATATGAAAGCATGAGCGAAATTTTTATGAAAAATACAAAGATAGATGTACACTATAATGAATAATGTTATGTATATAATTTATTTTGTAAATTAACCTTGGGCATTATTAATATAATAAAAACTTATGCCTAGATAATAAATGTCGATTATTCGCGTTAATCTATTAAAATTTATATAATAACATTCTCAAAGCATAATTAATCAGACCTCGAGAATTAAGGCAAGTTTAACAATAATCTCCATCACATATTAACAATATTACAAGCTTTTTTCCTTAGGTTGAATGATATTTTAGCGCATCATAATGATTGTTATCAAAATATATTTTCAACAATCTTTTAAAAGATCTTCGTTGACCTATTTTAATAAGGACACTTCTATTTTAAGATTTATTAATTCTATCAAGCTTCTGAGATTCGATAAAAATATAGATTAATCAGAAGCCTATGTGAATAAGGCACATAGAATTTGTTACAATGCGATCACAATGTCGACAATGCTTTGTTGCAGTAAATGACAAAAGTAGATTGGTAGTCACCATTGGACATTACATTCATTTCAATTATTTACGTTTTGATGAATACTCTGTTATTTATCAATACTTGATCTCAATAAACTAAAATATTTCTTTAGCCCTGTTATATTATGTTTTATTTAAACGTGATATTCACTCATCTTACTCTGTCTTTCTGAATGTAGCAATGTATCAAAGAAAAAAAGTATTAAATGCTTTTCTATGGAATGAGCTGTTAAATATTAGAAACCTTAAAAATGAATAATGTAGGACTATTAAAAAGTGGTGAAAACGCTTACTTTTCATATAAAATTAATACATACAAAGTAAGTCTGGTCCCAGAAAAGTGGAATTTTCTTGATCATTTCATTTAACTGTCAATTCAGAGATGCATAAGATTGTCTTTTTGCTTGCAAAATGTCAGAAATCGACAAATTATCAATTAGTTACAAATAATAGTACTTAATATTGTAAGCATTAAGCAACTAAACTTGCGAGAACAATAAACGAAGCCTTTAAACTTATAGTATTCGGAAGAATAGAGTGTAAATTTTAGCTGCCTTTCAGAGAAGAAATGACTCGAACGTTTTTTAAATAAACGCTGCCTATACACAGAGACAAATGCATCGTACAACTGTAACGACGCAATACATTAAGGACAATTGACTTGCATTGGGAAAAGTTTCCTAACTTTCAAAAGTCCACAGCTGCTAGATTCATCTATCGTACGTTTTGTTTAACATACGATAAAAACCACTATTCATCAAGACATTGTAATCTTCGCAAGATAATTTTCAAAACATCTTCCGAACCTAGTAGCTGCGTTACCGCGAGATAAAGATAAACATGTGTGTATGTGTATGTATGTGTATGAGTGTGTGGGTATGCAGACGGTTAATCAACTATGTAATTCGAAAGAAGAATTCAACGTTCCAAGCTGAATTTCTCTCTTCGTGATCGAGGAGGCCTTCTCTTTCGTACAACATTGCTCTCACGTCTTACGTATGGAGAACGACGACGACGACGATGAACGACGTCGGCGACAACGATGCATTGTGAAAATTCAGCAGAAAGTATAATGAAGGGAAAAAAAAACGCGCGTGCAAGCTAAATCTGAGCTGGTTCGACATAATTCGCCGGCAGCATTCCGTGGCGACCCGTGCGTTGCACTAGTCCGGTCATCCAACCCTCGTCGATGGCTGTGCAGTTGATTATCAGGTCGCCGTCGCAAAAGCTCACCTCGTCGTGGTCCTGGGCCTCGTAGTCGTACATCGCCCGGTAGACCCGCTGTTGACAAAGACACAGAAACGCTTAGTACGCAAGATGAGTCGATGTAGCGTATATAGTCATGCTACGATAAGATTGTTCGCCGTTTGATTTATACCATGGTCAGCTAAATCCGATAATATGAGTGAAAGTTTATACATCGCGTGGCGAAAAAAATTCTTACTAATTTCTCACTTTTATTTGACTTTAGTATGAAAAAGCTTGATACGTTTTTTTTAAACATTAGCTTGTTTGCTTATACGCTATAATTTACAGAAAAACCGACCGACGATCGCCTTGTCTCTACTAGAAACAAACTTCTTTCGTTATATACATTTCCCACTTGCAATTCTAATGTACATTACTTTACCATGACAGTAACTTGACAAAAGACGACTCACAAGATCACGCGTAGATACATACCCCTGTGTTTGTGGGCGGAGGTGGCGGCTGGTGCTGCGGCACGTGGTTGTTATTCGTGGCCGGCGTGAGTGAGCCGTAGTACTCGTTAACGGGATCGATGTCGGCGACAGAGCCAATTTTCCTGGTCGGCGGGTTGTTCACTGAACATTCATTTTACACGTTAAATTGGAAGATGCAGCAAAAGTATAAAAGAAAGGGTGGAGAGTAAATTTTTGGATCGATTGATTGTTTTCAGAAAATTTGAGAAATATGTATATGTCTCATTAATCATGCTTATGTATAAAAAAATTAAATTCTAACAGGTCTATATTGTTTAATCCTGTCGAACTCATAACATTTATCAACCAAATTCTTTACAATTAAGTAATCAATGGGATCCAAAATCAAACATTCCTCAAGGAAAAACAGCACCATTCACGTGAAAAATACTCAAAAAACGGTGAAAAAAGCAGGACAGAAGCTGTAATGATAATGAAAGAGACAGTAGCACACGTGCAGACAATATATACAAAATACCTGCGCCCTTGTCGCTCGTGTAGATGACGGTGGTAGCAGCCTGCCTGGCGGAGTACGGGCTTGGCCTGGCTTCACTTAGGGGATCGTAATCGGCGATCCTGCCGGGCGTCCGTTGTACCGGCGACACCGCCGAGCGTGTCATCACCGGTTGCTGCAGTTGCTGTTGCGGCTGCGGAGGCTGATGCTGAGGTTGCTGATGATGATGATGGATAGGCGCGGGCGGTGGCGGGTTGTTCGCGTTCACGCTGCTCGCCGGCGCGATCGTCCCGTCCGTGAACTCCACGTATTCTATAGAGGATGGTGGTGGTGTCGAGGGTGATGGGGAGGGAGAGAGAAAAAAATAAAGCACACCGGAAGCGTCAAAAGCAACGCCTAGCGTGAGCTTGATATAAGCTGTGAGCGAGCTGCGCGTTTATGATTCATGGGTGGCTCGGTTTGTGGGTTTTGTTTATGAGTAAGGATATTATGGTAAGGAAAATGTTTCCGTATCCGAACTCCTGAGTGATCTGATTTTGTTCGGGTATAACTGGAAACATTTCTCTCACGCGGTTTTTACACGGACACTGAGGGACGAGCGACAAATCTATAAAACGACTGACGCACACCGATGAATCTTGATTGCTCGTAGTCGGTTATGGAGAACAAGAGGTAATAACTCACCGATCTGTTCACCGTTCTCGCCGGTCATCGTCCTCTTCTGCTCCATGATTGCCTTCTTCTCGAGCTCGCCGTGATAGGCAACGTTGGAGATGATTTTGCTGTTCTGCTTGACTCGCATGGTCTCTGGGTCGTCGGCTACCTGAGTGAACTTCCCCTTGGCCTTCTCGAATTCAGCGTGGTACTTCACGTTGCTCTGTATTTTTGTGTTCTCGGCAATGCGGGTCAATTCCGGGGTAACAGCCATCGTCGTCGCCTTCGCCTTTGGTATATGTCTGCGACGATGGATTTTTTTTTTAATTTCTTTTACTTTATTTTATTATAATTATTATTATATCAAAGAAGAAATCAACTGTGGGCATGGCTGCTAAAAAATCGTTTTAATTGTTTGCTGGCAATAAACCGTTTTTCGGCTATTCTTTATAGCACTTAATGATGAGAAAAATGCTAATGATATACAGTCACGGTATATTCATTCATAAGAGCCAACATCTTTTATGCATATTTTCGTAAATTATATTTTTTGTTCCAGTATATTCTTTTTACCCAGATTTAATTGTATCAAAAAATATAACTGAAAGCGTGTTTAATTACAGTAAAACAGAAAAAAAAGATTTTTCCTAGAAGTCTGGTACTTGATTTCTGGACATTTGAGTAGAAAAATTTGTTGTAGAGAATATTAAATTCGTCTCGGATTACACGATTGATATTAAACGCCGTTAGTTATGATGATATTAAAACGAGATTTTATTACAAGAAAAACTGTTAGGAGCTCATCAGCAGAGAAATACAGACTCAAGTATATTTCCCCCTCGGCACTCCTTGGTAATGTTCGTCCGTGCATTAAACCATCCTTTTTTCCACGAATAATTTAATTGTGCAACGGACATCAGTTGTAATTTCATAATTATATTAATTTTTGTCAAATCTGACATATTAACTTTATGCTTTTCTTTTGCGAATAAAGCATTACAAGAAAGTCGAGTTGGCAATCACGCGTGTAAAAAATTACTGTAGATTAAGTAAAATTAATTAACACTTACGCCTCGCAATATGGTTGTTTGTTGAAACCTTTGTATGTACGCATGTTGAGGGTCATCCCACAGCCCTGGCATTTGAAACATTGTTTGTGCCATATCTAAAACGAAAAATGATGTTTTAGGAGAATTTTCTTAAAAATACATAAATTTAATTACATTTTTATATAAATAATATACATGATTTGATAGATAAGATGAACGTATATAGTTCCTAACAATCGCGTAATTTTCTCTACGGAAAGCTTAGATACAGCAAATGTTCGAGATAAGCATCATAAATTTAATGTTTAAGGAAGTTTCATAGCTCGGCGTAGTGAGTTGGCTAAAATATGTAGGTACGAGTACAGCTCTAGAAAAGTAATCGGTACCATAAAATCTCTCGACGTGGGAAAAAAACGAGTTGAACGGAAATTTCAAAGTGTTCCGAAAAAACGGTACTGTTTGTTTAACCCAATAAGAATCGTGGACTCTTTTTACGTTACCACTGTACGAAAATGTTGAAAGTCTAAAGACCAACTTTTAATTAAAGTTGCCTTTTTTTTTATTAATTTATCAGCCGGGTTACCATAACAGATTGCGCCTATATCCATAAGCTTGTACAAACTTAATAATCGTTAATGGTTGATAACAGCGATGAATTTCCTAAGCTTTTCGTCGCCGGCAAACACTGACACTGCAGTAGAATGCCTATAGCTTAATATTTGCATACATCAAATGTTAGATCGCTTGAATTCTCTCATACCTTTATAAACTACGTGCCCCACCCCGATTTGTCGAGCCGTAAGGTATAACAAGCGAAACTTACGTTAAATATAATGTTGAAGAAAGTTTTACTACACTTCTTTATCTGATAATAATTATTAACCATCGTATCTGTTAACTAATCTCTGCGATTGATTTTTCAAAAACTACGATACGTTTATACTTCAAAAACTATCGAGGCAACGAATGCCCATGTATGTAACCGTAAAAAAGTGAGACACTTATGAGCGTACGAATCAGGAAAGAAATTTGAAAAATCAGTAATAATTATCGGTAAGCGTGCGCGTAACCTGCGGAAGTATACGGGCATCGCTTATAATGCTCATAGAAGTCTTCGTGAAAGCACAAGGCAAAAAAGAATTTGAAAGTTAAACGAAAAATTTTGCTCCGCGTTACTCGTAGATTAAAACGATATACATTATACGGAGGGCAACAAACTCTTAGATAATTAAGTATTTACGTTAAATTGTAATTGAATATTCATCGCGCCACCGATAACTCAAAAAACCTGCCAGGCATATACATACCCAGCAAATAATTGCCGGATACCATAATTCCGCAAAAATTATTGCGAATCTCTAATTTCATACCGGAGACCATTAAAGATTTTTCCTAACAGAAATCCTTCGCAATACCGAGTAAGAAGCTAATACATATGCCATCTACGAATTCGGAGCAAACCGAAAAGATCGTCCAAAACGGGTAGCAGCAGCAGCAGCTTACGCAGCCTCCAGCAGAGCGGTAAAGCCGCAGCTGTGCGCGTATCCACGTCGCGGGATACCTAACCATATAACTGTGCACGTACGTACGTATGCGCGACATGGCTCCAGAGAGCGAGGAAAGAGAGAACAAAAAAAATAGACACACAGAGCCCGAAGCTGCTCCAAAAGTCGAGCGTATACATATATATATACACCCGAGCAGCATATCATCCTTCTACGAGATCGGCGCTCGGTCCCCGATCCCGCGAAACCTCATCCTCTCTACCACATTACTCATCGTCTTCGTCCTCTCTCCCTCTCTCTCTCTCTTCTCGGCTCTCTGCTCCCGCATCCGCCTACACCTCTCCTAGGTGTTCATACATTAAGCCGCCTTACCTCGTACACACATCCGCGCGCACGGAGGCGATCGTCTCGTATAGGAAGTAGGTAGATGGCGACGAGAGCCTCTCTCCTCTCTTTCTCTTCTAGCTCTTTCTCGCGAGCGCGCCGAGGAGCGCGTCCTTCTCGCGAGGCGTGGAAATTCGGCTCTCGAGGAATCCGGACGAAGGAGAAAGAGAGAGAGAGAAAGAGAGGGAGCGTGGCTGCAGCAGCAGCAGCGCTCGCGCCATGTAAAAAGATCCAAGGCAAGGCAGGGCCGCGCGCGCGGATCGGTCTCTGACAGCGCTCGCGCGCGCTCACACACTGGCACACAGATATACATATACATGTAGAGACTACAAGAGAGACTCACCTTGTCCAGGCACTTGAGCTCCTCGATCGGGTAGACCGTCTTCTCGCAGCGGGCGCACGTCTTGCTCATCTTTGCGTCTCTGAAGCAACCTCGCTCCAACAAAGATTTCTCTCACACAAACTCACACACACACACACAACACACAGCCGTGTCTCCGCGAATATACGCTGTGCAATATACACTGGAGCCAATATATATCCCAGCAGCAGGCGTTACCGACGTATCGGTCGCCCCGTCATGTGCGTGTGTTCACGCCGCCAGCACAGCAGCAGCAGCGGTCGGAGCAGTAGACCCTCTTCTTCTTCTTCTTCTTCTTCTCCAGTCTCCCTTCGCGCGGCGCACTAACACTGGGCCCCGCGCACATGCAGCAGCACGGGGTTTATATCTTACTTCGGCGCGCACGCGTCCCTGTAATACTTAACAGAAGAGAGAGAGAGATACTCCGGGATATGCGATTGCCTTTTGCACCGTTGCATATACACACGTAACACACACACAGCCGCCAGCCGCTGCAGCACACTGCTGGTAGTGCCTGCGCTGCCCTCTTGCCGAGTCGTCGCCGCCGCCGCCGCCGCCGCGGTTCCTCTCTCCCCGCCCCGCCGTAACAGCAGCAGCCCGCGGTCCCCGATCCGATTCTTCCCCCTCCTTCTACTATACTCTTCTATACACTTTTGTGTGTCTGTCTGGTCTGGCCTCAAGCGCCGCGCCCGTGTATACTGTATATACCAGCTACTGGGAACGAGCCGACCGATTCTTTTGTGGCCGCGTAAGTGCCTTTTTCCTGGTCGCTCGCCGACGCCTATGTGTGTGTGTATATGCGTGCGGCTTTTAAAAGGCGGGCGGGCGGCTTGTGTCTTGGGATTTTTTTGTCAAGCGGATGTATGTAAGTATGAACGGCGAGAGGTTGGTGGGGATGGTAGAGCGCTACCGTTGCCGACCGAGATGCGCTGTGAGTGGTCGGTAAGAAGAGTTACCGTCGGTATGGTATATATACTTATTCATTTTACGCGGCAAAGTTTGATAAAACTTTTGCGAATTATAAGCATTATTTTTAGTTTATTACAAGGTTACTACTATAAGGGATAATTATTAATCGACAGCTTTAAAAAAATACATAGCGCTTTATTGATCATTATCATTCATTTCGGTAAAAACATTGTATGCACAAAACGTGTAAGCAAAACATTGTACGGTAAAAACATTGTATGTAAAAACAGTAACATATACATATATCCGTGAGAATCCTCCGCGTTATTATGTACAAGAATCGTATCGGTATGTCCCAACTTGCGATACAATTACACACTCTCTAAAGTTGAATTAGTGAAAATGGATATCTATAATAGTTAAAATTGCTCCGCCATATAGAATTAGTGGATATTCACTATTTAAAATAGTAAAATTTCACTATTTTCAATGGTAATTTAAACTATTCACTGTTCATTATACCATTAGTTAATATCCACCAATTCTACGGTGGAGCAATTTGAACTAATATCATAGGAGTGGTTTTTTCACTAATTCGACTTTAGTGAGCACAGAGCATAAGCTAGCGCCTCTTATCGCCCCAGCGCTATCTTTAGCTTCTTAATGAGGCTCGCGATAACGCGGGCGCGTGCGCAGCGTTATATGTAAAAAAGAGCGGCATCAGAGATAACGAAGAAATGAGAAAAAAATCGCTATAATCGTGAATCCAGGCCATCGCAAGATTCTCTCTCGAATCTCTATTTGTTTTCGCCGCGGATGAATTTGTAGATCACGCTGAAATCCTTGCCGCCAAGGCCGTGGGCCATCATCGTGCGGTAGATCTGGTGGGAGAGGGAGCCTAGGGCGATGGGCGAGCCGGTGCGAACCGCCGCCGCCTGGGCGAGGCCGAGGTCCTTGGCAATCAGAGCCGTGCCGAAGCCACCCTAGAAAGATGGTTGGTGATTAATGACGTGATTTATTTACATTAGAATATACCGATTTTCTTCATTTAGTCGATTTTCATAGTGTGAATTGAATATTAGGAATGCATGACTAATGAAATACTGACAGAAAACTGGTTGATAATACGATTTTGGGTGCAGTTAATTACCTCGTAACCATTAGAGCTCGGTACGGTCGGGATAATTCCGGGAACCGGATTGTTAATCTCGGACGACCAGCACCTACCCGTGCTAGTGTTGATGATGTCAGTGAGGATTTTCGGATCGAGTCCCAGCCTGAAAAATTTCATTTCTTCGTTTAACATTATATATTCCCTTTATACATAAATATTCTTATCTCATTCTAGATTGCTTATCGAAGTAATCATTTTATCATATTGATATATTCGAACGTTGCCACAAAAATCGAGCTTATACGTTGATTTGCAAACTTTCAACATTAAACACTCGTAATACTTACTTCTCACCAAGGCTCAGTGCCTCTGACACGCCAATCATCGATATGGCGAGCAACATGTTGTTGCAGATCTTTGCAACCTGACCCATACCGATATCGCCGCAGTGTACGGCACGCGTACCCATTGCCTCCAAAAACTTCTTGGCGTCGTCATAGTCCGGCTTCGAACCGCCGACCATGAACGTCAGCGTGGCCTTTTCGGCGCCGACAACACCTGAAGTTAAACATTTTCTTTTCTAATACATTGTATTTTGGACTGTGGAGTTTTGTTTTATTTTGTTATTCAAATTTGGAATTCGTTGATAATTTTTCATCACAACATTCCCTTAATTAAAAAATCTCCTCATTTAAATGAACACTATCTTGCAGTTAAATAACAGAACAATTACGATGATATATACCTCCTGAAACTGGACCATCGATAAACCTAACTCCGTTCTTCTTCGCCTCCTGCGCGACAGTCTGCGCCACCGAAGGATCAATTGTGCTGCTGTCAACGAGAAGCGTGCCCTTCTTCACCGCACTGAAAAAAAAAAATCCAAACATTAATAAAAAGCTCTTGCTACACACTTATAAAAAGAAAAAAAAACTATGCACATACCTGATGATACCGTTCTCGCCGGTATAACTGTCCAGCACGTGCTGGTTCATTGGCAGCATCGTGACGACCACCTCGGAGTTCTTTGACACCTCCGCGATGTTCTGAGCTCCCGTGGCACCGGCCTTGACAACATTCTCGATCGCCTTGGGATTGATGTCGTAGACGGTAAGCTTGTAACCCTTCTTCATGAGGTTCTTCGCCATAAAGCCACCCATATTACCCAGACCGATGAATCCGACATTAGAAAAATTTCGCTGTCCCCTGCCTGTATAATAATCATATCAAAGATATTAGTTTTTTAGTTAGCATGCGGCTTTGAGTTATCTCTAATAATATTAGCGCCAACCATATGGCTTTGCACGTATGACGTAACGGTAAGGCCAACTAGTCGGCGGTTTAGGAAAACACATTTATATATACACAGTTCTCGTTTTTGCTTATAAACAACGAAAAGAAACTCAAGATAAAGTATTTTTATTTTTCTTTCAAGTAATTATTGTTGTATACCATATTATCTACTTCTTTTATATATCATACAACAAACAATGATCGGCCGGTACCGCTTAGACACAACCACGATAAAGCCTAAAATTATTCAAACTTTACACCGTACAAAACACATCGCAGTTTAAAAGAACGTCAACCTTCAAAAAAAGTAAAAACAAAACTCGCCTGTTTTGAGGGCACGCCCGGCTAGGGGCCTACTGAAAGCGACGAACACAGCCATGTCTCGGGTACAACTGCCGCGATGGAGTGATGAAGAGCTACAAGAAAATTTCCGCGGCTCCGCGTCGTCAGCTGCTACTATGTTATCGACTGAAATCGAACGTTCGGCGCGTTCGATCCCCCACCCGCTGCACTATACACACTGATTTCGGAGTGAATCTCTCTCTTCCCTCCTCCGCGGAATCCGTGAACGAACACAGACACACACAGACGCGTAGAAAAAAGCTGGGGGGGTCAAGAAACGCGCACGTGGTCGTGAGTAAAAAAAGATGTACACGCCTCTATAAGCGACCGACGCGGTTCTGGTACAAACAGCGTTATACTGAAATAAACCTCGTCACAAGGCGCGTATTTTTTTTTCCTGAAATTTTTAATGCTGTAAATGTTGCGCCACTAGCTGTGGGAACGATGTTGCAGTGACGGTACGCGAGCGAGAACTGGCCGCCGCTATTGCGCTCTGTTTGGAAAAACAATATGAAGAGAAAGTAAGGATGAGACCCTGCGGAAAGTGCAGTTTTGAATGGAAAGCGAATTTGACCTGCCATACGTGCAGTGCGTATAGCTAAATATGCAGGGAAGTATACTAGGAAGGAAAAGGACTGAAGGAAGAAACTGTTCTGTGGGGGAAAAGAACGTCGGTTCAGAACTAGATAATAGAATTTCCCTTTAAAGCTGTGCCATCATTTTTTTTTTCATTTTCATCATGATCTTGCATTCATATTTCTATAGGGAGATATTTCGTGTATGTGTGTTTCGTGTGTGTTGCCTTAATATACGCTGCATATATATGTATATGAGAACCTGTTTTGTCTCTTGCGCGCGCGATTGGGCTGATCGGAATAAGGCGAGGCAAGCCGGACGGGCTCTGATTTGCTGGATTCTTATCGATGCGTGCATGCGTGTGGGGATGTAATATGTATGCGAGAGAAAGATAGACAGAGACGCTTTCTGCATGTATATAGCGGGCCAAACTGGTTGATGCCACTTGTATCGGCACTATACACACTTGTTTGCTCTGCCGCCGCGCGGCTCACTTGAGTGGTTCATGATAGTTCTGAGGAGAATTATGGAGATATGTACGCTGATAAAGCGCTAAGCGATTATTTCGAGAACGAATGTGCATAGATAGGGAAAATAATTTTTTTTTTTTTTTTTCGTAAAACGGTAAATGTTATGGAATAGTATTTTTTTATATTTCTTAAAGCGATAATAATATAACTTTTTAGCCGATGTTTAGAAGATTATATTTTGGAAATGCGGACTATAACTTAATTAGTATTGTAGTTTCTAAATATATACAATCGACTTCAGAGACACTCATATTATAATTTTTGAAAAATACGTGCAGCTAAATATTTTCTTTAATTCTTATAATTATTATACTTATACTATTACATTAATACAGCAATAATTAATTAACGACACATGTTGACATTCTTCAAATAAGAATTATATTAATTTTTGAGTAGCCTGTCAAACAATCTACCATCTTTCCATTTGAAAAATTTTCCCTTCCAATATTTCATCGTTTAATTCTCTTCAGTAAAAAAACAGGTTTTTTTTACAAAAGAACGTCATAAATTTTACAGCCCGTTTAATCATTCGGCCAAACAACGTTTCCGCACCCCACGGCAGATCCTACAACAATATGTCAAACTATTAGCTCCTATTAAAACTCATCAATTATACAAGGCAACGTATCGTCACATCGCAAGCATTTGACACTTGTCAAGCGCGAATACGGTTAATTGCTGTAGGACTCGCACCCTGTTTATAAGCTCCTATCTTCCACTATTGAACTATACACACACGGAATACATACATATACGTTTACACATACATACATAGTACATAATACACACCTTCTCGTCAGGGGAGCCGAGTCATCACCTGTTTACCGCGAAAACATTCGGCTTCTTATCAAACTATCAGGCAAGAGAGAGAAAATACGAATGACATGTAATTGTGAGGCGCGACTTTTTTCAAGGGAGACCTCGACATAGACATTAGCCGTTTATTCTGTCGTTATTTTAGTGACGATGGCAGTGAGAGTTTCAGATATGAATTTATGAAAAGTTTTTCAAGCGATTCTAGTTTGAACTTGGTTCATCTAGGAGAAGTGTCGCGTGAAATATTTTTGTAATGGATAGAAAAGTAGCCTTTTTGACTGTGATTTTATTTTGTTGCGAAAGCAGGATTATGCGTGGAAAATGCGATATGGCAAGGAATAATGATATATTTTGGTTGTCAGAGGATAATTTTGCTATGATTCTAAACTATTCTTTTCCGCAGTCACGGTGTTGCAATGTTTGTGTTAATTCTAGTAAGTTATGTATAGCGTTTGTATTCATTTCCATTCATTACACGTTTTTGGAACATATGTAATTTATGTCGATTTCTAGATATGACGGACGGTGAATATAGATTATTCAAGTTATTCGTCTCCACATATAAAAATCAATACTGTTTAGGAAAAGTGGTAAATCAATGCATCGATTATCTGTTGATCGCATCGATGGATCAAGAAATTTTACAATTTTTGGAAAGGTGACTACGCATAAATAATGATTTTTTTTTTTACTTTTAAGTATGTTTCGAATAGCCAATTTTTAAGTAATACGCATTTTCGCGTTTAGAATACCACGCGTAGTATCAATGGCGAGAATCCTTATTTTGGTGGATTCGAAATCGAAAGAAGATTCTCTGTTATTCAAAGTTTCTACATACAAACACTGGAATGTTAATATCATTTTTCAAAATACGTCGTACATTTTGTCGGGCAACCATATGGATCCTCGTGTTTTTCAAAAAATTACAAGGTAAGGTTTCAATATTTGCATGTATTGTAATAATTTTATAAAAGTATTATTAATATCTTAAAGGTACAAAGAACTGGAAAAAAAGTCGGGGCTTGTAAATTTTCAAGGCAAAAGAATACACGCTTCGACATTTTACAATCCCCCTCTTTGCTTTTTAAAATCATCGATCAACAGTACAATCAACGGGATGCCCGCTACCGTTTTTCTAGCAAACGATCGTGAGTATAAGATGCACAATGCGAAACCATACGTATTCATACATCAAATAAAAATTAATGAATCATTACTATAATTATTATTGGATAGCACGGGAAATGGACGGAATTGAGTTGCATCTTTTCCTAATAATAGCAAAAGTATTAAACTTCACGTATACCTTCAGAGAGCCTACTGGTCGTTATAAGTACGCAAAAGTATACATGTATATAACTTTTTTTTCAATTTAACTTACTTTAATTATTTATACAAATTATTTAATAGACATGGCCGAAAGTATAACGACACAACATTCGTGGGTGGGATGATCGGACAGATAGTAAAAAAGGAGGTAAACCTATACTTTCCCCAGCGAAAATTCAAGACAATAACAATAATAATCATTAAAATAACAAACTACAGGTCGATATCGCATTCGGCAGTATATGGATAAACCTGGATAACTACCAGTTCGCCAACCTGACGCAACCATGGACGCAGATCTTCCTTCGGTTTCTCGTTCCCCGACCCAGGCCTTACACCAGTTTTTGGGCCTTGACACGTCCTCTATCCCCAATCGTATGGTGCCTCCTCATCATGATCCTCAGCTTCGAAATTGCATACGTGTGTGCAAAGGCAAGGTTGGATCCTCTGATACCTGAACGGTTCCAGAACGTCATTGTGACGTCGACGGAGGTGTTGGGTCGAATGCTGGGGACGTGGTTGCCGACCGTACCATCTCCGCTCAGATTGCAGATGATTCTGTGGGACACGATTGGGTTCATCATCGTTACGATCTACTGTAGTAGTCTTGCGGCGAGGTTGACGAATCCGGAATTCGAGGATAGGTAATATGCTGGATATGTAGTTTTTTTTAGATCACATATCAAAAATGATTTTCAAATTTCTCGTACTTGAGAGAAAAATTAAAGTTTACCGTGAACGTGGCGTTGAGAACCGTTTTTAAGGTCAAGTTCACCCCTCATTGATCTATACAATCTTGCTTTGTAGTCGGGGAAACTGTTCTTTTTCCAAATCTTTAAAAATGGGTCATTGCTCATAAGTTGATTTATAATCGGCTATTTATTATGCACAATTGTTTCTCTTAATATCGAGTAAAAATGATTATAGAGTATTTTCATACGCTAATTCTTGGTACAGAAAATACGGTAATAGGAATTATTTGCAGAATAGATACATTCCAACACTTCATCGAGAGAAATTTGACGTGGGGAAGAGAGGGAACAGAACCGCCTTTTAAAGAGTACTTCGACATGGAGGTATATTCTGTAATTATTTCAAAACATTAAAAAATATTGAAAAAAAAACTATGATTTATTAAACAGGACAAGTATGCCAAACAATTGCCGAGTCGATTTATTTTGGAGCAATCTAAAGAAGACAGAATAAATCACGTTTTGCAAGGAAACTACGCACTTATAGGAAGAATCGTTGGGCGGGTGTACTATCCTGAAGGTGCGGTTAATAACGAGGCTTTACAGGTAATTGTTTCCTTTGACGAGTTATATAATACTGTTTTATACTAGGTAAAATTCTCATATCATCTTTGTTGTCTCAAAGACATTGAGAGTAATGAAGCAGACAACGGCCCAATTTTACACGAGTTTTGCTGTTCAACCTTGGCTGCTAGATCCAATCAATAAGGTAAGTAGGGAAAAATTAGTTTTAATATTTTCTTTGTAAATTATAAAAAAAAACTTTCCTGTTGTTACGTGTGGAGACTCTGCCCCTCTCACGTAACACTGTCAAATAAATATATAAAAAAAAAAAAATAAAATAACAAATACTTGGCAATTATTAACCCCTCGCACACCGATGACGAAAATCTTCGTCATGAAACTGCTGATTGTATTTAAGTTTTTGAGGTCAAAGTGATTCTATATATTTTTGAGCATGCTGAACGCTATGTTGTTATATGTTTTGTGATTTTTTGCATCTGAAAGCGAATATAGCCGTTATAAAAATTCATTTTCTTTAATTTTCTTAAAATCTTTGTCATGAAAAGTTTTTTTTTACGTCTAAGGGTTCAGTAAATTATAAATTAAAATATCGGCATATGTTTTTCGTATATCAAATAAGATTTTGCATAAAATCTTGTTATTTAAAACCAAAATGGGGCGCATGGTGGAACACATCGTAAAAACGACTTTTTTAATTTTTGGTGTTTTGAGCTACTTTAGCGAAATATTAAAATTTTGTTTCTTTAGGTAATTATACGGCTAAGGGAATCAGGCATTGTCTTGTACAACATGCAAGACGTGATACATCGTCGAACTGGGACGCATTTGCGGGAGGTGTTCATCGAACGCGACAGAGTCGACTACGATCGAGCCATCGTTCTTACGGTGTATCCATTAGGCGTCGGTTTCGCCGCTCTGATATTCGGTTTTCTGCTCTCGACAGCAGTTTTTTATACGGAATTCAGATATGTGACGAAGAAATTTGGGGTTCTTCGTATTTTTCATAGCGCATATGAGAGAGAAAGGAATTAGAGAAGCTTTTTTACTATATGAAGGATACATTCAGTTGATTATAAAAGTGTAAAAGTATAATTGATACGAAAGAAGTAATTATAGAATTCGTGATGCGAATGCATAAGCTTTTTACTAAAGTACAAATTTTATGAAGAAAATGTTGAAGTCTACTGACGGTAAGGAACGCGACGTAGCTCTTAAGAAAATAAAGATCTCTATTTTACCAACGTATACATTTATAAGCTGTATAAATAAAGTTGCAAATTATGTAGTTAATAGCTTTTAATTGTAGATCAGATAATGTCAATCTCCTTACATACCGTATTTTTTAAAATTATCAATTAATATAATTTTTTATTAAATAAAAAATCGTTATGATAAAATTACGAAAATACACCTAACTATAGACCAGGAGAGTAAAGCACGTGCTATATTCCAAAAACTATCAGTATTATCTCCAAATCCACATATCTCACCTTAATACAGGTGATCTACATACGGAAATAGGTCAGAGAAGCAAAAAGCACGTGCTTTGATTGTCAGACACCAGATAGAGCCAACAGCTTAGAAAGTTCTCTCGAGCAGTAAGCTGCAATTATTATGTACGGTAATACACTGTTACATTGAATTGGATTACGCTGATAGAAATTCGTTTAAACAAACGCAATCATACACTGCACCGTGTATTAAATGATTTTATCAAAGGACACTACTATACTGCCTCACAACATAATTCATTCCAATAGCTCTCAAAGCAGTCGCCGTAATTAAATACTTATAAATCCACCTCCGATATAAAAATTAAGAATGACCACTAGCATTATTCGCGTATAACAATCAATTAACGCATAACGCATAAATTATCAACCGCGTGGCGCCGTCGTCCCGTCTATTTTCGGTGCATCGCCCGCAATCGCCGCAATTAGAGTCTATATACGAGGGCATCGTTAAATCTTACATCAACCAATCTTCGTAAAAACTCAAACTCCCGAAAACCCCTCCACATATCCATCCCCCCGCACCCAAGAAGCGCCTACACGACAACTGGCTTCTCACGCGCGTCCGTATTATATACCTCTACCTCTGGCGAGACGCTGCTGGCGTGATAGCCATTACGTGCGCGGGAGAGAGAGAGAGGAGAGAAAGAGAAAGAGAGAGATATCCATATAAATGAATAAGCGCGTCCAGAGAAACTAGCGCGCGAGCGAGCGCGTGCGCGCAGGGCGTCGGTGTGTGCACTGTATATATCTATCTATACCAGTACCTAATATATATATATATATATAATATGCTAGACTACGACGACGCTATACACACATACACCTCCTGTATACCTATATGCACCCAAGTTCTCGTTC
This sequence comes from Torymus auratus, assembly GCA_900474315.1. NCBI lineage: Eukaryota > Metazoa > Arthropoda > Insecta > Hymenoptera > Torymidae > Torymus > Torymus auratus. Next base: position 31,483 of record UXGD01000522.1, on the reverse strand, counting down.
TCGTTGCATCGCGAGCTCTCTTTCTCTCTCGCTTTATAGGTATATATATATATATACGCGCCTCTTCCTTTTTTGCTTTCCTCTCTCCCGGTCCCTCTCTCTGCGCGCTTCGCGCGCGCAGCCTCGCGACGCGCGGCTATATAGGCATCGCCGCCCGCCGCCGAACGATGCACCCGTATAATCGAGCGAAATTTCTCTCTCTCTCTCTCTCTCGCCCACAGCAGGCTGGATTATTGTATGCTTCGAGGGGTGCGGAAGGAGGGTGGATTCGTCGCTCCAGGCCTACGTCCGAATCTTGGGGATGAGTCTTATCAATACGCGGAATGGTTTTCGTATAATAAATAGATACTGCGTGTTAAGTCCCTATGCGTACTTGGTGGTACCCTACTTAACGTATTCTTTTCTCTAATTAGGGGGGCGGAAGGAAGTTCCGCATACCTTCAGGCTATAAGCTCACAGTATAGGCACCCCGCGGGACAGTGACACCTTATCTTATCATTTGCGGAAGCTTTGTTCTTCGAAAATCTCAAGTTTCCCTGATTTCCGATACATTTCGAGTATATTATAATAACGTACTCTTCGAATCATTCGATTGTTTTAAAACCCAACACAATCCTTGTTCCAAAATAATCCTATCGCTTTCGAAACTCTCCGATCAGGGAAAGCAATGCATTATAAGTACCGTGGAGCGCATGCTACACCGGTCATCTCACTCCGCACCTTCCAAAAATCCTCTCTCCCTCTCGAATACGCGAAAGCCAGCTGGGCAAGCTGCGAGCAAGTTCAAGACGCACGAAGGTACCTATATACTCTCATACACAGTGCTTACGTACACGTTCGTGTGCTCGAGCGCGCGAATATGAAAAAAAAGAGCGTCGGTGTTGCCCTCTGTGTGCGTGCACCTCTCGCCGGCCAGGGAACGGCGAAGACGAGACACACATATATACGTACCTACATACGTACGTACGTACATACGTACACACTATATATATTGGGTCCTCGGGGGCGCCACCGTTGCTGCTGCGCTCGCGCCCGCTCGTCATCGCCGCCGCCGCTGCCGCTGCACACACAGTGCACAGAAGTGTGGTGTAGTACGCGACGACTCCGCGAGAGAGAGAGAACGCGCGAGCGAGAGGATATATACACACTATCGTCTCGGTTTCGGGGCGGCACACTGCGCGCTATAAGCTGCTGCTCTGCATGCAGAGAGGCCTATATGCACCTCTAAACTCTCTTTTCTCTCTCTCTCTCCTCTCCTCTCACTTGTTCTCCTCTCTCGGTACATTCGGTTCGCAGGCTGCCTCTCTTCCCCCCTGCGACGACGCGCGACACATCAGTCGTCCTCGGTATTAATACAGTGCGTGTGCGCGAGCGCGCGCGGTCGTGTGTGTGCTATCTTCGGCGGTGTCGTGCCTGTCTCGCGTGCGGTACGAATAAACGCGACAGCAACCAACAGCTCTCGTCGGTGCAATACAGTCGTCGCGGAATACGCGCTCTGGTGTCTATAGGTACACACTGCTGGTCCTACGTGAGTGTGCATGTGTGACAGAGAGGATATATCATTCGGCTGACGGAGATCTTCGGAGGAGGAAGGAAGAGTACCTCTATATACCTGCCTATATCTACCACTCGGTGCAGAGGTAAGCGTTTTATTCTTCTTGTTCTTCTTCTCTATCTCTCTCTCTCTTCTGCTTCTTGTTCTTCTTCATTTTCCCCCCACCTCCTCGACGCATAACGGGAAAACGCGCGCGCGCTCGCTCGCGGCGCACTAATAGCCCCGCGCGCGAGCGAGTTAGGTTAGCGCGCGCGAGAGAGCGTCAATAACTCGGGCGCTCGCGCGCACAAGAGAAAGAGAGAGAGAGAGTGCAACGGAGAGACGGAGCGAGACGACGACGGCGGCGAGTTTCTTTGTTTTCGCGCGGCCCGGAAAATTCTCGCTCGCAAGCAGGCGAGAGTCTATATAGAGGGGAAAAAGAGCTATAGCCGAGGGCTACGGTGAGGACCGGCGCGAGAGCTATATGTGTGTATGATGTGTGAATGCGCAAAGGTGACGATGATGTTGATGATAGTGTGAGGTCGTATGCGTGTACGCGAGAAAAACAAAAGGTGCGAGCCTCTTCCGGGAATGTTTTTAGCTTGTCTCGGTCATCGTCCACTAGGTCATACTGTCTGCTAATATAGACCTGCATAAGTCTCCCCTTATTAATGCCGGTATTATACTATAGGTACCACTCGATCGTCAAAAACTTAACATCCTTGCAGACGAGCCGGCAGCGATACAAGGCAACCGAGAGCTGAGGGAGAGAAAAGTTCTCCTCCGGCCAACCAATAACGCAAAGTGATTTTCAGCATTCGAATCGCACGAAGAGCGAGAACGAGAAGCGAACCGCCGTCGTCGTAGTAGTCGTCGTGTCCCAAAGCGCGCGCAAGGGAGCGACCGCGAGCTAAAAGCAATTCCCCCCTCCCCCTCGTTCGCTCACTCTGTCTGTCTCTCTGGAACGAGGAGTAGCCAAAAACCGATTCGTCGTGTCCCCTGTACAGAGCCGAGCGAGCGAGCGAGTGAGTGAGAGAGCGAGTATAAGGACGGTTACGCCGACATCGATCCGTTCCTCTCTCTCTCTCTCTCTCTCATATTCTCTCGCTCGCTCGTTCGCTTGCGCGCTGCTGCTCGCCGTCTCCTGACAAAACCTCGAAACCATTCCAGCGGCAAAAAGAGAGAAGAGAGCGAGAGAGACGGCGAGCGAGCGAGCGAGTCGAGGGACGACTCTCACACGCGAGTGAAAGAGCGAGAGAGAGGAGAGAGAGATGGAGAGCTAAGTAAAAGAGATAAAAATGAGTGGTGAGGCGTGCGTGCGTGAGCGAGAAAGAGGGGAGTGGGAGGAGGAGGGATTTTCGATGTGCAGGACAGGTTTGTGAGGCTGCCAAGCGCGACAGTGAGGATACGGGGATTAGGAAAGGGTAAAAGTCGGGGGAGGGAAGAAGGAGAGTCGTTAGGGTTTATTGAATTGATTAACAAAGCGAGAAGAATCTGATTATCGCTTTTTTTTTCTTTTTCCTCGAGTTTATTGTAGCCTGCTGCGATAACGATAGGTCTATTGACGTTTTAATCATCGTTTTAATCAACTAGGCTGATAATAATACACGGCTGTGGCGAGATTCGGACGCGCGGGTTTGTTGAGATGCGAGAATACTTGATCTAAGGCAGATTTGAGGTATATAAGGCTTTTCGGTGGTTTTGAAAATATATAAAGTATAGTTAAATGTGAGAATTGGGCATTAAAGTTGAAAGTAAACGGTTACTACCATTTTTACGACCGTAAAAAGTCAATTTTCACATTTCAATAGTTTGGGAATTGCTGGCTATTGTATTACAATTAGTCAATAGAGAGCCGTAAAAACTGAATTTCGTTTTTTAATCTCTTACATTTTGCAAAAGATTAGCGTAATGTAATGTTTACTTTATTAATAATGAAGGGTGACAAAAAAAACTATCTCATCGTCAAATTTTTTTTATGTCGGAACTTTTACAGTAAACTTTTTATTGACAATTTCGCGTTTCCCGGTTTTGTAAAATGTTTTTTCATTGAATATCTCAAACGTTCACTGATCCTTAATTTATTTACGAGTATAGCGTACGACTGCATCCATAATTGATGAGGAGTTACCTGAAAACAGTTTATTTTCATATCTTTTATTTTTTCTGCCAATATTTGGCGGATACAGCGAAGATTTTAGAAAATGTTCAAGAGAGTGTCGATAAATAGTGGAAAAAAATTATTTTATTGAACATTTCCAGAAATTGCCCAATCAATATTACGCGCTAACGGGTATAATTCGCCCATCAAAATAATGTAATATTCATAAATGTTATTACATTTTACTGCTACTTCATAATAATTACACTACTAAATAGATAATACCTTATAACTTTTTTTTTTTAACATCCCGCGAGTTCTATTAATAACTAAAGTTTCGTAAAAATAGATTTAAAGTTTATTTCTACTTAATAAATTCAGTACAAACTGCTCATTTATAATTCTATTACATCACTTTCGATCTTTTTACCTACTAAACGAAGCGACTAATTTTGTTTACCTTGGTTTATTTGATTGCAGGAATCGAAAGATCATCTCATGGTGAAAGAAAGGAAGGACAAAAGACGATGCACTTACTTCAGTGAAGTACGATGCTGGTGCCGAAATAAAGAACAGCGACTTGCGGAAATCGGCCGTTGATGGATTACCGAGAAAGTCGAATAACCAAACAAAAAAAAAATAAAAGAGAAACAAGTTGTTAAGAAGCTGCATATGTAGTGAGGGAAAACATTAATATAGGACATTGTCGGACGATTAAGCCAGTTCTTTATTATCGAGTTACGAGAGGGCGAATACGTATTGTGCGGTGCTGGTGTTGGTGAGTGCGAAAATAATCAAGAGCGAGAAAGAGAGAGAGATAAGTTTTGTTTCCGGAACTTGAAGATCAACAAAGAGTGAGTGTTAGTGAAATACCTGCGCCTGTTCCATCTCGTAAAAGGATCAGTGCGGAAATTTTCAAGGTAAGCTCGTATTTTTTTGTAGCAGTTGTAATTTTGATAACATATGTATGTAAGTGGGTGTCGTATATAGTAGCACGTTTCGAATTTAATATCCTTTTTACGCTACGCTATATATATATGTACGCGTTTTCTGAAACCTAGCACTACTAACAAAACTTTGAATGGATGAATGAATGAGCGAATGAATGAATACGTGAATGAGTGTAAACGTACTATTTATTAGGTTTTGTTATCGTGAACATATACATATATTCAAATTGATTTGCTACTTATGCGTTATCTTTCAGTAGCTCGTTCATAGCAATTGAATGAAGCTTTTTTAATCATTATAAACTACCTCTAATTATCGATTAGCATGTAATAAATTATTCATTTAATAGAAGGCCGGATCGGGTGTCTAGAATGCAATTAGAATCGTTAGTATAAACCAGAAATTGGATTAAAACATCGAAAAAATACAGTGTAGAAATTTATAAAACGACTTCGGCATTCCCGTAAAGTACGAAAGAAAAAACTTTTTTTTAAGATTACTCCATTCGATCGCTTACATAAACTACTTACACCAGTATACGTATCACTGCTAAATTTTGCAAATATTGTTCCAAATAATGCTACAAACTTACAGGAAAAACTCGAGACACCAAATTCGACACGCCTCCAGCGTACGAAGCATATATCCATTCGCTCGCGAAAACTCACGATAATGGCTCTCAGCTTCGAATAGATATTAAAGTTAACTCGCGACTATTTACGTATACACCGCGGTAAATATCATTTATTTATCGCTCCGCAATGCTATATCCCCGTAGGCGCGACAATCATCATTCAGTCCTAAAAACTGTCTATAAATTAAGTTCTCCGCCTCGATTGCCCGCGCGCGCTCTCCTCTAAGCTGCCGGTGTCCGTAAAACTTTTCCAAAACCGATGGTACGGTATACCGGCGTCATCATCGAAGACGAGAGTGAATACAAACCTAGCCGATAACCGATGGGGGGAAGTTGAGAGTAATGAGCCTGGACAGGTCACTCTCTTCGATCGGCGCAGCCTGGCAATAACCATTTCTTAACGTAAAAGACGAATGAAGGAGCACGAGAGAGAGACTGGGAGGAAGACGAGTATATATACGAGAAAGAGAGACGAGTGCGCGCGTTCGATCTAGAGTCTCTCTCTCTCTCTCTCTCGGGCTGTTTCTCGCTCGTTCTGTAATCTGTACAGCCCGAGAGAGCGAGAAGAGGCCGTCGCGCGATTGGACTGCGAGAGCGGCCGGAGGGGAAGGGGGGAGGCAGAATTCTCTCGGCACGAGGAGAGTAAGAGAGAGAGAAGAGCTCGGAAAGCGGGGCAGAGGAAGGTTGTGCCGCTGTCGGGGGCGAGAGAGGGCTGTTACCGTCGCATTTCAGAGAGAGAGAGAGAGGGAGAACTTTAGCGCTCGGCTATAGCTGCTGGCGGGTGGGCTGCTGCTGCTGCTGCGAGCCTCTCTCTCCCTCTCTCTCTCTCCGTTCCTCTTTCTTTCTGGATATGCCACGCGGGCTTTTCTATCTCTTTCTCTCGGGGGGGCACATCTATCTACCTCTCTCGCTCGCTCTCTCACTCGTTCTTTCGCTTTGGCCGCCTCTGCGCTTCGCGTTCGCTCGTTCAATACTCGGACAAGGGCAGCAGCAGCGGCGGCGGCGGCGGTGGTGGCAGCAACGCGCGAGAACCAGTGAGAAAGAGAGAGAGAGAGAGCTTGAAAGAGGTAGACTGAGAGAGAGAGAACCTGCAGCAGCGGATGGCTTGCAGCGCACGCTAGTTCTTTCCTGCGTGTATGTATGTATGTGTCTGGTCTCTATAGCCGCGCGAGCCGTCTTCCGCTGCTGCTGTTGCGAGTTTCGCACGATTTCCGCCTAAAAGGATTCCCAGCGCCTCTCGCAGGGCCACTCTTTTATGTATAACCATCGTGTACGCATACACGCGGTCCCGAAATTAGCTGCTGTTGCTGTGGCCAGCTCCAAAATGTTTAAAAACAATGACTGGTCGGGGTAAACCGCCGCGGGGTGCATGATCTTGGGACACTGCCGCCGCGCGGTATTCGGTTGGTGCGGATGGCATTAAAAATAGACGTCGAATCGGCGCAACGAGCGTAGTAGCACACACGCCGAATCGATTGCTGTGTAGGGCTGTACACGCAAACGCAGAGGGACAGCATAAAGACACCGGCATCACGTATAGGTGATAGTTACCCTGTGTCTCGTCGTATATAGGTTGGGTATGTGCCGTACGCGTGTGCGGCATGTAAACTGCGCTTCTTTTCTTTATCTTCGCTATACTCTTCTAATTTCGCACTTATTTGTGTTATGCCAGTAGTCGAGAATTATTTAAGCGTATCGAAGCGGTTGAGAGAGCTTATCGGTAAAAAATTCTTTCAAACTCTAAGTACAGCGAGACCTATAATAAGATGGCACGCAGGCGATCGTCATCTTCGATGTATCATTACGGCGTGCTGTCACGGCGACGGCAATAACGCGAGCCCGAATACGGAACGACAGTCCGCGAGAGCCAATCGGGGAATGTACACGACGCGGCCGTATCGCAAAGTCTAATCCGGCTGATAATTTCTCGAGGCGTACATTCGTGACCTTTTCTATAGTTGTTGCAGTTTTCACCTCCCGACAGTCGTGCAACATGCGACCGGTATAAATATACGCGAACTCGTTGCGGCTGCTAATGTTTGACGAACTGATCGTACAATCGTCATCTAAACCAGTAGAAAATTCAATGAATCTTTTTGCAATAAGATAATAATAACGAGGATTGGTCTGATAGCGAGTGAAAAGGATTTATAAATATACGAGCTGGGAACGAGAGTTTGATAACTCCGAACACGCACGTGCGATGCGGTTGTGGTAGCGACGAACGGTGCTTTTTATCTAGCGTATAGAAGAGCATGGCGAAAAACCGTCCTTTACTTACGCATATGCACGTACAAAAGAGAATTTTATACATTTTTTTTTTAATTTACGAAGTGGTCATGATGACGGCTCAAATACATGACTTAACAACGTAAACAAGAAAAACTGTGAATTTTTCAATATTTCTCTATCGAGCGCAAAAAATAAATATTTTTTCAACTTATCAAATCGATTGCTTTTATTCGAAAGTTGAACCGCGATTTATTAAGAAAAAGTGAAGAGCGAAATATAAAAATTTGCTACGTTGCACTATATAGATATAGTCGTTGAGTGATTCACGAAGGCACTTGGGATGATTCAGTCATGTATACTTTAAATCGCAAAGCTAATGTTTCCACCGGCTTGAGATGACGAAATCGCGACACTTTTACATACTCGATCTAATCTCTCTCTCTCTCGTTCGCTCTTCAGGAGAAAACGAGTGAGCTTTTCATATTTCTACTCGAATGACTTTACTCGTATGCGTCTCTACATACCTGTGTTATGTAAATCGTTACGGAAACATCCCATATAATCGTAAACAACAAACACTGAATAGAAAACTTTGGACATTCTTTATCACACGTCGATGTCCTTTTTACAACACATAACAATATCCTTCGGCTCCTTTTCCTACTTATTTCGTTAAATCAAGACGACTTTTAAGGAAAAAAAAGTCCCATTATAAACTACTTATACGAATCTGCATTAATACCACCGCAAGTATAGAGGTACGTTCTCAACGGAACAATTGACAAGCAGCTTTGCGAGTGTCATTTACAAAATAATCTCTCTTACTCTCTATACCTGCTTCTCTCTTCGCGGGCTTTCTTCTTTTACATCGCGACACTTCACCAAATCGCCAAACTGGTTTTTCACCCAACTCATTGTGGCTCTGGCGCTGGGGCTCTATATCTCAACGCCCAGCACACATCAAGCCTTTTCTCGTACGTACGTTTTTACCGTGTATTGCAGAACGATAAAAATGTAACAATTATGCAAAAACTACAATATACAATCTTATAAAAAGAAAAAAGAAAAACAAGTTTGTAACAATTTAATTCATAAACGACATCGAAGTAGAAAAAAAAAATACTATTCAATTGATTCGTGTAAATAGGAAGCTGTTCTATTCTAACAGGCAGCACCGCCTCCCGTCAAGTTTGGGATATTTTTGCCGGTGGAACTGCGTGTTCCCTCTTACGTCGCGCGGCGCAGCCTCCCCCTGCTCGTTCGAGTCATTCGGTTATTTATGGTCCGTAACTAGTTGCCTCCGCTGTATACCTGATGCCTTCAAACAATTATCAAAACAAAAAAGATAAGAGACTGATCCTAATTTTTCGATTATTTTTTGCCAAGGTGAAATCTTCCGTATTACCACTACCTACTCTCATCAACAAAAGAAAAGACAATTAAAATGTTTAACTGCATAATCTCACGCCAACAGTGCAAAGAGTATTCACGCAGAATTCGCGAGAAGAAAAGTGTGTTCGTAAAGAGAAAGGGCGGGGAGAAGGAAAAACGACTATACGGTCAGCAGAGCCGTGCATATTGCTTATATATATATACGTATATACAAGCGAAGTCTATAAAGGAGTGCTTTATTGATCTCGGTTTTAACGCGCGCACTAGGATACGGATATAGCGGCGCGCAGTCCTCTCTTTCTCTCTGTCTTTGTCTCTCGGGCTCTGCTGTCTGTTCTCTCTCTCTCTCTCACTTTACCCCCGCCCCTTCACATCTCTCGCACACGAGCGGGGGCGCCTCTGCGTGTACGTGTGTCTATACGTCGGCGCGACAGTAATCGAATGGAAAATATAAAGTAGTGTAACAATAAACGAGATGATGCGGTGGTAGGGTAATCCCGCTGGTCAAACAAGTTTCTTTTAGTTGTATAGTATAGATTTATTAGTATTTGTAGTAACTGTAATTGAAGTCCGGAACAGAATTAGTCGGAAGAAAATGAGGATGTTGATCTTTACATTTAAATGGATGAACAGATGTGTCACGCAGACTTTCGTAATTATGGTTTTTATTCTACGATGATTATTTTCTGTCTGGTAGCTCATAGAGTAAAATGCAAATTTTTAAAGAGTTGTGCTAATTATAGATTACTGATGCAATTGATTCATATCAGGAACATTACCTCTGTTGATCGGGTATATAGCTGTATAGTCAATCTTTAAGGCTTAATATAAACAAGCTCTGCTAATTTGACACTTATTTGTAACGCTAATACCAATTTAATTGCTACAGCCGTTACTGCGCGAAACAATGGCTTTATACCGGCGTAAGTCCGAAGTTACGGTTATCGCCCTAGTTCCCTCTCAACGATTTAACATATAAACATTTGATGTTTTTGCATTGTTTTGTTGTTGCCAACCTGCGTCGCATCGAGGGTTCGTTCATCAAGTTGATCTATGCGTGCTCTGATTCTTATGCCTAAAATGTATCATTAGCCAATTAGTAAGAGATTGATAGCTATACGGTGTAATCCTATGATAATTCTGGCCAGATTTGTGTGGCTGCTCGTCGTTGATCTTGGAAGTTCGGTAGCATCAGCCGGGATTCCAATTAACCACAGCTAGCGGGAAATATAAACATCATGCTTGACTTTGTCATTTTGCATACTTAAGTAATGCAAACACCGATTTGCAAATATTTTCATGCGCGCTTTTATATAGCTTTAGTAGCACTCTGTTTTTCTCTCACTCTTCGAACGTCATCCTTCAGCGAAATTTTCCGACTAACTCTGAGCTTTATACTAGCAATAACGTAAAGCCTTTTTTTATTAATCTACCTGAATAACGGCCCGAAAGCGTTCGATTCGCACGCTATCTCCCCAACCAAGATCATCTCGACAAAACCTGATCCAAGAATGCCACATCTGAAGCTGTCGATTCGTCGCGATAACCAATCCGAAGACTAGATCCATACATACACGCACACACATACAATAGCGCATCAATGGCAGAAACGTTGTCGGGGCGTTCAAGGGACCTTTTCTCGCTCTCTCTCGTCAGACCTCGGCAAAAACCAATGCGACGTTGCTGCTGCCGCTGCAGACGCGGTTATATACGCGAGAGCGGGAGGGAAAAAATAATCGACGTGCAAGGAGATGAGTGGAATGCAAGACAGGAGCGCGCGCGAGGATCGGCTGGGAGAGCGAGAGAACGAGAGAGAAAAGAAGAAGGAGGACGAGCGAGCGATGCCGAGGAAATTAAAAACGAAACAGCCAGCGAGCGAGAGAGCTGCTCGCCCGCTCTCGAGGAAGACGACGACGACGACGACGAAGAAAAAAAAAGGAGTCATTATAAAAAGATACGCGCGGAGGAGATGATGGGAGGGAGCGAGAGGCAAAAGGAGCGAGAGAGAGCTACACACAACACACGTCGCCCGAGAGTCACGACGCACACATACACACACGTAACGCGGACGCGCGCGCGCACTCGGCGGCGGCGAAGAAAGAGAAAAAAGCAGCAACGGCGGGAGGGGAAAGCAGCAGCGGCGGCGGCGGCGGCATCGGCCGGGCGAGGGGAGAGTAGTACAGTGTTCGCTCTTGTGGGGGGGAGAGAGCAAACGCGTGCGACGACGACGACGACGGCGACGACACCGAGGCGCCGCGACCATCTTGCACGAGAGCTTTTGCAGCACGTGCTGCTGCTACTGCTAGGTACAGCACCGGTATGCTACTACACTGCTAGCTGACGACTATGATGATATATACCTGCACCGGTGCAGCATAGAAAGAGAGCACGTGTGATGTGAGCGCCGAGGCCAAGTTCTCTCTCTCTCTCTCTCTAGCGCGCGTTCGTTATAGCGCGCGCACGGCACACGGCGGCTGCTGAGCGAGCGAGAGCGCCGCAGTCCTCGCCGAGTCGAGCTCGAGTCCGCGTCGCATATAAGAGCGTGCGAGAGAAAGGACGCGCGCGTGCCGAGTATTGAGGTTAAGTCGGACTTTCCGTCTGACGTCAGTGCGTGTGCAGTGTGTCTGTGTCGCCGGCTATTGTGTGTCTGTGTGCTATACGTGCAGCCCCCGCACAGCGTCTGTGCGTCAGCTGAGTGGGTCTATCTCTCAAACTGCGAGTGCATGTCATCGGGTTGAGACTTATACATGTCATCACCGTGGCTGTAACAGCCCATCGGATAGACAACACATCACACGTGAGTTTTCATTTTGCACATACACTTATGCGCGCACGCCGCTATGCGATTTCTCTGCTATAGGGACGGGGCAGATTAACCGGCGGGCAGGTATATATATGTATATTGTTGTTTTTTTGTCCTCTCTGCGTGCGACGCGCTCCGGCGATCCTAGAGAGCAGCCCGTCACGCTGCTTGCCCCGACGTCGCTGCTGTGTGCCTCGTTATAAAGTTGCAAGCCGAAGCTGCAGCGGCGTATATAAGTATAGCGGTACGCGAGCGCGCGTATATAGACAGCCGGCGCCCGAATGGAAGGGAGAGAGAGAGAGAAGTCCTTTTCGCGGCATTCAACTTCTCTCTCTCTCCCCTCGTCTTCGTTTTCTTCTTCTCTTGGGATTCTATAAGACAGGACTGCGCGCGCGTGTGTTCAGCTGCCGCTGCGTGTGCGGCTTGGATGTATAGCCGAGCGCGATGCTCGATGACGAACCCCGGGAATTCGCAAAAATCTACCGAGACAGCACACCGTGATGGGCTTATCTAATCGCTCGTGGTGAGACTGTCGCACAAGAGTACGATATATCAGCGTGTATACGTACGAGAAAGCCGCTAAGGTCATTGTCTCATTTTTCTGTCATTTACTCCGACTAATATGCACAAATGTCAAACTTAGCTCCGATAAGTCATGCTGCATCGACGAGATATATTAGTTATTCCTCGAATCAGCAGCGCACGGCCGCTTAGATTCCAGGTGCACAGCTCAGCCAGCCATCAGCCGCGTCGTCGTCGTAACGCGATCGATCTCCCGCTTGCCGCTCGGCCCGTTAGTGCGCGCAGAGCACGGCACACGCAGAGACGAGCTGTGAGCGAGGTAAACGCAATGACCTTAACGAGCGGTAAGGCGATCCCGGCGGCCAGCAGGTGCAAATAGAGCGTGACGTGGCCGAAAACGAATGGTTTCTTAGCCGGCCGTGCGTGTGTGTATGTACCGCTGGTGGTGGTGCTGTTTTCGATGGTGAGGAGGAGGAGGAGGTGGGGTTGTGTATGTTTTTACGGTGGAGTCGATGCAGGATTGCTCGCATAGAAAGATTGTGATTCTAAGGTTGAGAGTGTTCGTGATTTTTGATGCTGACTATACCCCGATGTATAGATATAGTAACTGTATTAGTCACATTTTTGGCTGCTACTCTTAATTTGCGGTAGATTATTCTAGCTATCGATATATCAGGAAAACGGAACAGCTTCGTCGATGGGAATTTCTCCGATGACTGGTTAATTGTTCCTTCTGTCGTCAGTCGACGGTAAGAAAAAAAAAGTCTTGGAGCACTTTGCGTTCTATATTCTTGTGTAGCTAAAATTAAACTATGAATTATCACTCTCTTGAATAGCTTTTTAATTTGCTATAGCTTTATTCTGAGGCCTATACGCTACCACAGTCATCAGTAATTACATTCGAGTTATTTTCCAGTGAGCTCGAGACCCTTTCTCTTGAGTACTCATTTTTTAATGACGAACGCTCCAATTATAGTCTTCGGTTAATTTAATCGTATGTATAATCCTTTGTGACAAAGATGATTGCACACACACACACACGTTTTTCTACATTATAACCGGTCACTTAATTTTTCATATTAATTGATAAAGTTCCAGAATATACCTGCGGGCTGTCATCTAATTAGGGAGTGCGGTCGTGTATAAATAATTCAGTCAGCAAGCAAATTATTACGGAGGCTTTGTAGCAAATCTTGGATTTGTATATATACATGATTCATCAATTTCTAAATCACATTTAATGTTTTCGAAGGAATTAGACTTTGTTTGTAAATATGCAAGCATTGTCGTATTTTACGCCATAAATATATAAGAAATGTTAAAATATCGGTGTCGATGAAGTATCTCGTTTGGTATGTGTACTAGTTGTAAATTAAATACTCTGCAGGAAAAGATTAAAATTTATATCACTGGTAGGAAATTAGTCACGCGCGATGGGAAAGCCAATAATATAAATAAACGTCAGCGTTAAAGTTCTAAATATGAACGATTAGAATATATTATACAACTCTGATGCAATCCAATATTTACTACGTGCTTAACTACTTGAGCATTTGACAGATGGAATGTCAACACATCAGATACTTTATTTTGATGGTGTTGGACACTTTTTCTTTCTAATTTGCTCTTTTAAGTACGTTATTTTATAATTTAATATGAATTGATAAAATTAATATTCACGTATGCACATATCTGATTAATGCATCAGATTCATTTATATACAGAAGTATGCCAATAGTTATTCAATTAATCACTTAATAAAAATATGTGTATATAGCACATGAATATTACATTCTGTGTACCTATATATCATCAAACTTTTTGTATTAAAATAAACGATGTTACTTTCAATTAATGACCGAACAAGAAAAACAAACAATAATAAAAAGTTGACGCATATATTAATAACTATATGAAAACATCGAGAAAACAGAAAATAAATTTTATCACTTAATATATACCAATTAAAATGTATTAAACATTTCTAATTTTGATAGATCGATACAACTACACTAATTTCCATAATCGTTTACCAAAATTTTATTAAAGCTATCTCAGTCAATCGATATACGGTTTCTGAGCAAGCGCCGCGAGAAACTTAAAAGTACATTTGTAAGCATCTTATCTGGAGTAAAGCCATATACTAAATATACGTCATGCGGCAAATCCGATTCCGCGGATTCTTTTTCTTGTTTTGATTTCTTTACAGCAAAATAAATGCTTTTTCGAAACTCGAACTGTTTTATAGAGCTAATATATTTTCAACTCGCGTTCAACAATTTATCATAAAAGCATATTGTTTATTTTATTTTCACTTACTTTTCAAGATGCAATTTTTTGCAGTCGTAATTTATCTTTTTAATAACAACACCAGCAAACTCATAAAAAGTGACTTAATAGCTATCGAAATGACCGAAAAATTCAATATACCGAATTTGTTATCGGCTCCAATACTATACCTTAATTGATTTCACTTCAGATTTGGGACGATACTGATAAAAAGTCCATTACAAAAACCTTGCGCTACGTTTATTTTGACGTATATACCCCCAAAACCATGTCAAGTAAACTTTTCTATTAAACCATGCCCGCTTTCACTGTTTACAGACTTTAATCTATGGCATCATGGAACCCCAATCGATCGCCAAACCCACAGTCATACATTTGCTATATTTGACTTTAAAAGGTCATTTTTCGCATAATCTTCTCGAGCGCGATGACGCCGGTACATATAAAAAACACGCGACATGTAACAATGGATTAAACTGGAGGCGAGATAAAATAACTGCACGAGGTTGAATAAGAGTTCCGTGGAATCGCGGCGAGCGTAAAGCGCAGGCGTTAACGCGTACTAGGAGAGCCACGAGAGTAGACATATTTCCGTGCATGACGCACCTTGGCCAATGGGCTGGGCTTTCTCGCAGAAGGAAAGATCAGTCGTTGCGTTAGGCTAACTATAACGCGCGCCGCGTTACTCCCTTTTCCGAGCGTATTTGCAAATTAAATGTTGGCTGCAAGTAAAACCAAGCGAGCGCGTGCGAATAATTATCATTGAGAAAAGAGCATATAATACCGTTATAGCGTATAGACGTGAAGAGTCTGTCGAAAGTCGGGCATTTCTTGCGCGCGTTTAGCAGCGCCTTTCTCAATGAGGAAAATCTGAGAATAATAAACTATTACCACAATCGCATACCCAAAGTCCCATACAATTCGTCCATACCAACACATCCAACTCCGCAAAAAAAAAGAATACAGCGCGCGTGATCCATCGCAGCGCACAAATCAGCTGACAAACCTCTCCTCTCTTCCTCGCGATGAGGAAAAATGACAACGCCACTGGCTGGCTCGCGTATACGTGGCGCGTGAAAAAGTCGACGAAATCCGGTCCGCGTTGGACAAAGAGCGTGCGCGAGCGAGCGAGCGAAGAAGAGAGTAGCGGAATGCGCCGGCTAGCGGCGGCGGCGGCGGCAGAAAGAGGAGAGAGAGAACGAGTAAAGTGGATGGTGAGTCCAAGTGCACAAGAAGACGCGGAGGAACGCGCGCCAGCCGCTTTATACGTTCGTTAGCTGCTCGAATTCTCTCTCTCTCTACGCTGCGTGCGTTATAGCTGCTGTCTAAGCCGGCGTCGGTCGGTGCGTTTGCGAACGCCGGCTGGAAGCTATAGCGTATACATATAGACCCGATGAAATTGGGAGCCGACGACGAAGATAGAACCATTGGCTCTATACGCGCGTTCGTGTGTGTATATATACGTTATACAGTCTCTCGAGTGACTTCTGCGCCTTGAGTCACGTATAATTACGGCAATTACTATATATATATCGCCACAATGCGCGAGCTAAGAACGAGCGCGTGAGGTAACGAGCATTGTTCCGTCTCTTGTCTCTAACCTAGCTGATCGGTCTTTGCTTCGTCGCATGAGGCGTGCGTATCGATGACGACCAGATATACACACAGCCACACAGATATCGGAGCGAGAGATCTCGAGCAGCGCGCGCACGCCTCGGGAATGAGGAATGAAGCCGCGATCGTCGTGTCCGTTCGTTCCCGCAAGAGAGAGAGAGATCCTTCCTGCACCGCCTCTCTCTTTTTTCGCCTCGGCGTATATAGCGCTGCTCTCTCGCGACTCTCTTTTTATTCTCTTATCCTTTCGCTGCTGCTACGGCAGCGGCTCCCGTGTGTACCCTTAATTCCGACTTTTCGAGATGCCCGCGCGCGCTCGCTATGTGCATACCACACCGGCTCGGTTTAGCTTGCTTTTGCCGCCTACATCGATCCGCTGTATATATACACGCGCAAGGCCTATTCTGTGATGAGAGAGAGAGGGACCGAAGCGTCGCGACAATTTCTCCCGCGACGGTTATACATGTCGCGTGACTACTATACCCTGTGCTCGCGCGTGAGCCCATGTATATTGTACCTATATACCACGTAGCGGGCGTGATAATCGCGATCGTTGTAATAATCGTGCCCACGATTGGCTCTTTTTCTCGTATGTATACATATACACACACGGTTATATCAATCGAACACAGACTATGTGCCACGCACTACTACTGCACCTATCTCGCGCGACCTTGGTAATGTTACAAGTATATACTCTCGCGGTGATCCGCTAGCGCCGAAACCGAAGCAAGTGCATCGGGCGGGCGTAAGCGTGAATCGATGGAAAAAGACTCGGGAGCTCTCGCGTGTCGACGTGGCGTCGTCTACGTACGTACGATACGTACACGTTCATGAATGCCTCTATGTGTATGAGTAAGTATATATAAGCCACACGTTCGCTCAGTCGCGAGCGAGCGCGTGCGAGCGCTTCAGAGAGGCGTGAAGGGGCCTCGGGTCACGCACAAAAACTCTGGAAAGAGAGAGAGAGAGAGAGAGAGACGCATGGTCCCTTCGCGCGCTGCTTATATGTGCGCGCGTCACGATATATCTGCCGCTCGCTCGCAGAGGCTATATACACCTCTATATACACGGGCCGGCTTTGCCCTTTCAAAGCGAACGACGAGAGTATACGCCCCACCCGAGAGAGAAGTGTATACGCGAGCGCGTATCGATCTGCGCCCGCAATGAAAGTCGACGCAAAGCGAGAGAGGGAGACGGCCGTGCGCTCTGCGATCTCTGTGTATGTGCTGGATGTGCGAGAGAACCCAGCAGCGAGCGAACGGCGTGATTAATAATCGGCGATCCTCGCGGACGATAGCTGCGCTGCTGCAGCTGCCTGCTGTAACCTTCTTCCCAAAGCCTTCTAGACTCTCTGCAAGCACTATATACGCGAGCTTGCGGCGAGCCTTTTTACGCGAAAATATCATGCAGACCGTTTGAGAAGAGTGGGTAAGCCGAGTCGGCATTGTAGACCGTTAAAACCATTGAAAGCAGCGGTGAAGCGTTGAAACGCGATCTCTCGGAAGAGAGTGAGGAGAAGGCCCAAGGGCCCCAGTGGATGACAGCTGCCGTGGGGAGGTCGTATGTACGCTCGAAGTGGATTATTATGCGAAGATTTTTGTGGGATGGCTCTGCGTGCGGGACGAAAAGGAGTTTAGTGTGATTAAAGAGTATATAGTGCATATATACGAGGTTTTCGTGTAGTATATGTATAGCGAGCTTTGAAAATTGGGATCTGAAAGAGCGATTTAGGGCCATTGATCAAATTTAAAAGCTCGGTTGACGTTAAAAGTCACAGCACCTGATGAACGGTGTGGGGCCACTGCCAAGTCAAAACAACGACTTTACGACTTTTAGTTTTAAACGTACATTATCAACAGCTTTATCGTTGATTGTTTCTGCTACCAGTATACTTTCCTGATACACTCAGGCATAGAGCGCACGATTAGTACATAATACGAGAGAATTCGGGTGGGTAACAAAGTTAACGTGTTATATTCCCAAAGGGAAAACAAACGGCTCCTTTGCGGATGTAGTAGGGTCTAAAATTGCCCCCGTGTACAGGCTTTGATAAGGCGACCACCACGTGAGAGTTAAGATTGTACATGGTAAAATGTTCTCTTTCTTACCTTCCGGCGTTATTATTAGAACGGAATTGTCTCTACGGTAGCTAAAATAACTCTATCACTCGATCAATAACACAGCCCTATACCTTTTTTGTTCAAACCTTGATTGTCACTTTTTGAAAGCTTCGGGTATAGAGAGAGAGAGAGAGTTTTCCACGCGTAGTGTTTATACGTATATATACACGCGACATGCAGTATGCGCGCGCTGTCGACAAGATACGTGCTGTGAATAATGCATGGGGGGGAGAGAGTATCTAATAATGGATCAACTATAACACTTCTCTATACTGTCATTTCACGGCTCTCGTCTTTTGCCTCAGCTACTAACCCCTTGACCCAATCGTCAACTTTGTTTTGCCTTTGGTTTTTCAAACTTTTCGCGAAATTCAATGTATACCATCGCTAAGAACACTTCGAAACATTATTTCGTGCTCCTTTGGACTTAAGAATTCAACTTCTCGTTTCGTCCATTCGAGTTACTTTGCTATTCATTTATTGTTAATGCAATACATTATAAACGAGACAAATCGCAAGCTAAAAGTAGCAGTTGCATCCCTTTCTTGCGCTCCTTTAACTGATTCGTCACTGAAAAGCCACACGCCACAAGACGAGAGTGCCTCTTATATGTCGTACTCTCGTGAGAAATCGAGCGTGAAACGAACGCGAGCCATTGCGTCGCAAGATGACATCGTTTGTGAGCCGCCATCGCCGACGCTGCATCCGCGTATAGGTCATGTGCGGTGCGCGTCGGTATATTCGCAGCAGTGACGTAATTTCTCGCTTACCTGTTTGCGATCACGTCTACTGTATACTCAAGAACATATATATATCGTGCCAAATAAATTTTTCTCGCGGTCCTTAAAATCACTGTATATAAATAACATTCGCAAGAGATTTATGCGCATATATAATAAACAATCATTCGAGTGAACGTTTATTCGAGTATATAAGAACTATAAAGAGGCACACTTGAATGGAATTTCGCGGGGAAAAATGTAGCCGAAGCGCGTAAAAAGAAGTTTAAGTTTTAACGCATTTTATGCGTCGTGTGTGTGTAGCTGTGAGCCCCACGCGCGCGAGTCGACGGAATTTATCGGCTGTAAAGCTGGATCCGAATCACTGACGCGTTCCTCGGTCTACTATACTACGACACACGCGCGCGTATAAAGGATGCATAATGTTCTCGAGTTATTGAGTGAATCCTCGCTGAAAAATATAACACACCAGGTTTAGGTTAATGCGACCTTCGGAGCGACTGCTCGTATAAGCGTCGAACGATCGACAGATTTCCGATGAATTCTTTTTTCTTCTTCTGTTTGCGTTGTATAGTATACGGTTGTTCTTCCGTCAAAGAAGTTTCTCCGTTTCTTTGGTTACGATAGAGTAGTTGTTACGTTATTAGCGTAGATGTAGATAAAATTGTAAGAATATATACGTTTGGAATCGAATTACAGCTTATCGCATCAAGTTCAAATTCAATAACGCGATAAAAGCATGAATTTGCATAGACAAGTTGTTGAACTCTCTGCAGTCGATATATATACGTTAATTCCATATCTTAATGTATATGTCTATACTTCCCGATAGACTAACACCGGATTTTCCAAAATAAACGTTATTACCAACCATTTTCCTTGTAACCCAACGATTAATAAAACAACACAGCAATAACTCGCGCGGCTAAAAGTCTCAGCGTCAACCAACGCATTATCTCTCGCACACATGAGAGGAGAACGAGTGAAACGCGCGCGGGCACGAAGGATGTAACCTTGGTAGGCAGGCTCTCCGAGCAAAAAGTATAGATCGCGTCAGAGAATGAAAGAATATATATGTGTGTGTGTGTAGCACGCGTGATCGAGTCCGCGGAGAGCATTATGTATAGGATATCTGGGCCGTTTGCCCTGACTCTGAGAATCGGAACGCGCGAGTCGCGCGCACAGGTGGTGTAACCTTGTCTTTGCGCACGTTCGTTAGGTCGACGTGAATTTCATATATACATATTCGTTCGCGAAATTTCTTTTGCCGGGGGATTAGTTGGTGCGAAAGGTGAGCAAGTTAATAGTGTGTTATTTTGTTTGGCCTGATGATTATCTTGGATGATAATCTGTGATTTTAATTTTATTTGCGGTAACAAGTGTATATAATAATTTGAGTTTATCATTGTTATTAGTCCCGTGGATGTTGGGTTTAAGTAGATTTTTATGGGAATGGATACTTGCGTTATTGTATTATATACCATTAAGGTATCTGTTGTATCGTATAATGTAGCAGCGTAAGACTAGCTAAAATCTTGATAATATATAATCATCATTGAATATATTAATATTGTTAAACAATGTATTATGGAAGAATCCTTTAAAGTTTCTTTAATTTTAAACACTGTGCTGGAGATCTATCTCTTGAGGAATTTAAGAATAACCCATATAAGTGCTTGCGAAATTTACGCGCGTGCGATAAAAATCTGAACATTTTTTTGTTCGATCATGAATCGCTTTAAGTGGAATTAAAAGTGAAAAATATGTTTGGACCTCGAACTCCAACTTTCAGAGTTAAAAGTTAATCTGATGCAATTTGCCAGTTTAAAAAGTTTTCTCGAACATTGAAACCCACAGTATTTACCAGCATTTAATACGTCACCCGAACACGTGATACATATTTGGACGTGCTATTGTTTTTGTAATTTGGTTTTTTTCTTACTTCTTTTTTTAGAAAATTGAAATATAGAATTTCGACTATCCATTGCGATTTTATATCCGCTGTTCAACACTTTCACATACACAGAGAAATATTTATTTCTAAACTTTACTTTTTTTACAAGAAAATTTATTATTTTTATAGTAGTGCTGAGACATACTCGAAATGTAGGGTTTTTTACTGATTTAAATAGTATTTTTTTAACATTTTCATAGGAAATTTTACTTTTTAAATAATGATTTGTATTATTTTTGGAGCAAATTTTACTATTTGAAATAGTACTTTTTATTATTTTTGTAGCTTTCACACAAAAAGTAGTATTTATTTAAAATAGTAAAATTTGCTCCAAAAATAATAAAAATTATTATTTAAAAAGTAAAATTTGCTATGAAAATCTTAAAAACTACTATTTAAATCAGTTAAAATCCCACATTTCGGGTGTATCCCAGTACTACTATAAAAATAAATAATATAAAGTTTATACAAATAAATGTTTCTCCGTGTACACAAGTATCACAATTCGCCACAATAAAAGCAGCATCTCTTGGCACTTTCCGAAAGAAAATCCCGACAATAAACTCGTTACTATTTCAATTATAGAGATTTGAAATTTAATCAGTCCATCTCTCCGATAACTTAATCGCGCCCGATAATGGAATTTAAAACGTGTGTAGTAAAAAGAAACAATAATCCTAATCAACGCCGATAAAGCGCGTGGCGGCGACTATATAACGTTTTTTTTCCTCCCTCATTAAACGCTATTACATAAACACCTTATCTCTTACAAAATACATTTCAACGAAAACTATATTCACACACACAGACAGACAGACTACTCGATCTCGTTACAGCTACGGGCGATTGAACTGTGATTTATTGCCGAACCGATGTAATGGTGGAAGGGGGGGGGGGGTATAAATGCACGCGATACACTTTTTTACGATTGCTTTAATCGAGCAGCAGCATCTGCTGGTGGAGCGCCGCGCATAGGCTTCAGGCGCCTGTATATGTGCACACCGGAGGTATAATTACACGCCTGGAGATTGGCGCGCTATTATTATATCAGGCGATAACTCGCTCCCTCGCGCGCGCCACGCGCAATTATATATCGCATATATTTATAAAAGCCGTCGCGACTATTTACATATCTTAATAGACCCCCGAGTAATTAATTGTCGCGCGGATAGTTTGATTTTTTTCTTTTTTTGCGGATTGTATAATAATTGTTGTCGAAGTTTAGCCTATTTATCCTGGCCCTTAATTTCCGCTAAAACGACGATGTGTTGTACCGCGAAAGAGGTAGTTTATTACGCACAAGGAAGTAAAAGAGCATAGTATAACGCGATCCGCTCCCGTTCCCAAGTCATTAAATGCAAATTCTCATCAGCGGCGTGGCGCCCGGGCCGCGTGTATACCGGCCAGCTGAGCAAAAAGTAGAATTCCCTGGCAACGGCTGATTAAAATTCGCCGATCCCGTGAGTTTTTTCCTTTGCCGAGTGCTCGCTCACTCGCGCGTCGACTCGTGACGAATCGGCGAATCCGTCCTCGTGTCTTTGATCTCTCCCTCCCTCCCTCTCTCGCTTCGTCTGGATTAATCTCGCTCGGCTCTCTTATCTCGTTGCCTCGTTGCCTTCTGTCCGTTAATATATATTAATTTCGCAGATATATCTCATCGCAGCATCTATATACACGGCATATTATTGTTATCGTGAAATTAAAAGAGTATTCGTAATTCGAAAATCTTTTTTTTTTCTCCAATATGTATAAAACGTTCGCCGAATGAATTTTTTTTTTTTAAACACATATATAACACGTGGGGTCCACATTTTCCCAAGAGCCATTGGACGTCCCCCGTCCGCCCGGCGGAAAAAAAACGTACTGACCCACATTTGGATAAAATCGATGGAGAAAAGAGCGTGGAAACAAAGGGCGTGCGAAAGCGTGCCCCGAGTATTGCATACTATTACACAGCGCGTCGATATTATCAATGTTTACGCTCGTGTAAGCCTCTTGTGACTTTTAATGCTCGTAACCTGCTTACGTGTGCACAGTCATACGCGTATGCCATTCATCCTCGATAATTATTGAATTTCTCGAGCATATTTTCGCACGTTTACGGTGATTTTAGGTTATCGCGATGTTTAGAGCCGCCGCGAGTGATCTTGTTCCGGTATTAATCGCCGACAGGTGGCGAAAGCTGTCTGTGTGTGATGGTATGTCAGAAGTAGTATAGAAGCGATAAAATAATAAGAGAAGCAAGAGCAATAAGCAACCGTTTTAACGTTTATGAGCGAATGTACACCGCGCATCGGCGAAATTTATTGCACGCGAAGATCGCGAGAGCTAACCCAGCGCTACGTATCGATGAGTCAGCCATTGGCACTCGATACACTGTCTCTCACTCACGGCTCCCTTCGCTTCGTCTCTCTCTATATATATCTTATCGTATCTCACGTCTCGCGAGACACCCAACGTATAATCATACAGTGCTATACACATCGATCTTTAACATCGAACCAGCACCGGAGGATCTTTAAATAATTATTACCCGCACCCCCGCCCACGTAATACATTGACAAAGTTAGCCTGCACGCTTCGAATCCATCCTTTATTACAGCAAGTTACATAGGTGCGTATATGTATGTATATAATACATCAGTGCTCGCAGCTGGCTAATCGACCCCCTCCGATGCACTATCCTCCCTTTATCATTCAAAGAGACGCGCTAGGAGGGGGGGAGAGACTCGATAAGGAGATTGCTATTAATTAATGAATTAACGCGAACGCGAGTCTCTGCTGAAGCGCGGGGTTATATACAGTCGGCGTTGAGAGAATCGATGCTAACTGACGAAACAAAGCCGCTGCCGCGGTTGATGATAGTGGGGCGACGACGTGTGTGTGTGTATTGAGGAACACGATTGAGTAATCGACTTTTCGTCTCTTGTTTGTTGCAGGTGTGCGATGAGCCCTCATCGACAGGACGCTAACTATGAGTTGAGAGCGCAAAACTAATTGTAAGTATATTAACTGCTTGTTATATATTGTTGTTTCTTGGGGAAAGGGGTAGATCATGACTACCTGCGTGAGCTTTCTGTCATATATAGACATATTATGGTTTAGTGATGTTAACACTATAGCTCTGTCACCGGTGCTTTTCACCTGATAGAAATAATTTGTTACAGTATTATACGTCCTACATTAATGTTGTCGTAAAGTAAAACTAATTTCACGATACTATAATTTGTTTTCCAAACCATGTGAGACAGTAAAAACAATATATATATATACACATAATCAACCCATAGACACATTTTTTTGTACGCAACAACCATCATCTCACTTGCAACGACTATGAAAAACCACTCGACATCCCCCACTCGACGACGAACAACACTGACCATCCCGGCACCTCAAGTCCCTCGAATCCATTCTCCAAAAACTCTCCCCGCATATATGCATTCGCTCGCAAGTGTACACACACATATAAGGCACGCACACCCAGATAGAGATACGTACACAATCGAACGCGCGCGCACCGCCTCGTACCTATTTCGAGAATTAGACTCTCCGCGTTTGCAACTTTTACGCTCTCTCCCCCCCTACCATCCCTCTTTCTCTCTCCCCCCGCGCTGCCCCGATGCATAATACATGCACGCGCGTCCGAGCACTCGATTTTAGCCTCCGCTCGCTCGCGGTATATACACACTCGCGCGCGGCAGTTAGAGCAAGAGAGAAGAGAGAGAGAGAGAGCGAGGGGATGGTTTTGCTCTGGCGGCTCTGTATTGATTGCCGCGTGCTCTCTCTCTCTCGCTCTCTCTCTCTTCCGCATCGTGCCACGAACACACGAGCACACGTACGTACACTCCATCTCGCTTTGGCGGCGGCGGCGAGCTCGCCCGGCTCTCTTTTTCCTTCTCTCTGCTGCCGCGTATCTCTCTCTCTCTCTCTCGCTCCCTCGCTCCTATCCGGGTCGCCAGCTACGCTAACTATAATGCCGCGCGCGCGCGACACACCGGGACCTAGCTCGGTCTCTCTCTGCTTTTCAGCCCAGGATCCGACGAGCGTTGCGAGCGAGCGAGCAAGCTAGCGCGCGGCAATATAACGTCTCGGCAAAGGAACGCGCGGCGCGCTCGGTTCTCTAGATAGATATATACATTCTCTCTCTCTCTCTCTTCTCGTTTCTCGCTGTACGCGAGAACGGCGGGAGAGAAGAGCAGAGAGAAGCCGAGCGGCAAAACTCCGCTGCCCCTGTGCGAGCGCGCTAATGAATTCGCCTCGTTCGTCGAATAAATGCCGTTCCTCTTGTAGATATATAGAGAGAGGGAGAAACGCGCAGAGACAAAGAGAACGAGAGAGAAAGAATGGAAAGAAAGAATGCCCCCGGATCGATGGAAAAAAAATTTTTGGCTAACCTTGAATCATCATCGATATACGAGGAGAGCGCACAAACGCACGAGAGTAGTGTTCTCTCGTTCTCTTTCTATCCCCCCATTCACACGCGTAGTAGGGATACGCGTAAATCGATTTCGAAAATCGAAGCGCGCCGGTGCGAGCTTCAGTCAGTCCGCCCCCGCTGCAAATGCAAATTCGAGAAATCACGTGTGCTTCTCTCTCTCGCGCGTACACCCGCCGCTCGTACCGCTTAACAACCAGTTTGACCTTTCGCACGAGAGCCCATTCAACTTCTCTCTCTTCCTCGCCATCAACCCTACTTCAACCGCACGAAAAACCAAAAAACTCAACGCAGTAATAATAACGGGACGATGGTTATATCCTATGCCTTAGACCGACGACGAAGACAGCGAACGTTGTTACGCGGGGCGTATATTTATACAACAGCTGGAACGCGAGGTGGGGCTACTCGCACTCTCTCTCTCTCGCGGGAGGGAGCGCGAGGGGGGCAAAGAGCAGGAGAGAGTAGTGAGTTTTAGTCAGCTGATTGAAGCATTGGAGGGGAAAAGTGGAGGGGAGGCTGACGCCGCGCACACGACCTTTATTTAAAGCACACGCGCGCTCGCACGCTGGAGGAGAGACTAAGACGGAGAAGTCATTCGTCGACGGGAAATGATGAATCTTGCCGGGGGCACATATATATACGAGTGTCTTGTGTGCCGATTGTTTATTTTATTTCGCTCTTTTTTATGAGGGTAACGTTGTAATTCATCGTTTTACGATACCGTAGTATAGTGTTTTTGTTGCTATACTCCTTGTACGTTCGTTTATGCAATTTTGATAAATATAAGAGGGTGGTAAATATCCAATAATTCAAATTGAAGAGGACGATTAAAGTGAATGTACTTATATCTAAGTAGTTTTCCCTTTCGGTGCATTACTTTTTCCAAGTTTTTATCACACTTTGTTGGCCGTGCGGTTTGAATTATTACTATGTGCTCGCGGATAAGAAAGAGAGAGGAAAAAGGAACAACACTGCACTAGCTTCACCTATATATATATACATATTTCCGTGCACTCAAGTTAAAGAATTTCACGAGCAAAAAGAGAGAGACGACGAAGAAGGCGAGAGCAGAAATAAGATTTGAAATATAAGGAAGAGACGCGCGTGGATTGATATAACATTTGACTTCTCTTAAATCGCGTACTTTATTATTTAAATGTGCAATATTAGCTATTTGATGGCGAACGAAAGTATATCCATTAACGAATTGATTTTAACTGGCGAAGCTTTCAATGTATAATTGCATGCGATTTGATTAAGCAGTTTTAGAAGGTGCACCGTTTATCACTTTATATATTTTTATATGGAGCACTCAGGAACTAGTTTGAGCGAATGAAAAGTATAGTAATAGCTTAACCGTGGAATCGACTATAACAATACTATAAAAGGATACTTAACAATTTTAACGGGCATATACACCTGGATACTTACACAACGTATAGGCCCGTTATTCCAACATTTTCTCCAAACTACACTACCGAAAATAAAGTATATACTCTCAACATAATTCCATACAAATTCCACGACATTGACCATTGACCTGTATACCGCAAACCCAATTAACGCTTCAGCAAACAACAACAACAACAGCAGCAGCAGCGCACATAATAAATCCCTTAACGTATTTCGTTTTTTTCTCTTGTTACAGGGGACTGGCATGGAGAAGGAGAGCTCCGCGACGGGCGGCGGAGGCGGTGGCGGCGGTGGCGGCGATGCCACGCCGGGCGCCACCTCCACGCCCGACCACCTCCAGGCGGATCAGGCCAACTCCTTGCTGGATCCCACCGCCCTCTTCGGTGGTAAGTATCTCTCTCTCTCTCTCTCTCTTATTCCTCGAAATAATTGAAACGCACCTGTGTGCGTCGTGTCACGCGCGGCCGCCGTAACGTGGTGGAAATAGCATGGCCGCCGAGGTGCCAGAAATACCCAGCGACACTCGGAGACGGGGAGATCCATATTTCATTCGGAGGGAGGTTATTGTGGCCCGGCGACGACATTTTATATACCTACCGCCGCGCTGCGTACCTACCTACCGCGCGATATATTCGAAAATTCTTTTCGTTTTCGTATAATTCTTTCGTGAGTTTTTAGCTTTGAAAATTGCCAGTTAAGGTATATAATACAACGCTGCCACCGTCGCTTCCCCTCACGGGCGTGCGCATCTGCCGTGTATATAGCGTGCGCGGCGCTTATACTCCCTCCTCCTCCTCTCTCTCTCTCTCGGGCTCCGCTTTATTTCATTGCGCGCTTGGCTCTGTCGCGCGCTAGCGCAAGAGAGAGAGAGAGAGGTTTCTTTCCCTTTTTCCATTTCCCTCGACGGCAGTGGCGGCAGCAGCAGCAGCTTCCGTCCTCGCTCGGTCTTCCTGTCGCATCTGCCGTGTGTGTGAGAGGGCGGTCGAATGGTTCCGAGTATTTTTTTTTTCTTCCTTGCTATACTTTTTAGGGAACGGGAGAGTTGCGTAATGCGGTTGCGTGGGTTATACCTGCAGCGCTATCGTTAATGAGACAGATTTTGGATGAAATGGGATACAATGGATATGGGTATGTGTGTGGGTTGGAGAGACAAATCTATTAAATCCCATTTGATTCCTGGATGGTATATATGTGTTGAAAGAGGAAGATTTACGAGGGGTTTTCCCAAACTGAGATACGCACGGGAACAGAAAGTTTAGAAGAAAAAACCTCTCGCACTGTATACATCCATATAGCTATAATAGAAAAATTATCCGCTCGCTAGTCTGCTCCCCACCCCCGCGTATCTCCGATCCAACAATAGCCGATCAATTAGTCAAATTAGCTTTCTCTCTATCTCGCTCGCGAAGATATTCCCTCATATACAGCGCAGTGCAGATCCGAATCCCGAATACTCTCGGCATACACAGCGGTGGCGGCGGCGGCAGCATCCTCGATGCAGCGCGCTCCATTCGGGCTTTCTCCGTGCGGATTCGGCGCGCATATATACACATCGCTCCTCTCACTCCCTCCCGTCTCTAACCGGCAGCGAGGGAGCGAGAGAGAGAGAGAACGAGTGCGGAGGTTTATTGGAGAAGCGACAAGAACGACGACGAAACGGACGGCGGCAGCGGTGGTGCGGCGGGAGAGGGCGAGGTAGAGCGAGAGAGTCGCAGCCGCTGCCGGGCGATGCGCTAACGCGAGCGCCTCTCTCTCTCTCTGTATATTTATTGATTGCCACCTCACCTCCGTCTCTCTGCTCTGCGCGTGCACGAGAGCGAGAGAGAACGGCGGTCTGGACGAGCGACATTTTCCCAAGCGCGGCTCTCTCTGTGTGCTATATGTCTCTCTCTTTCTCTGTGCCGGGCCGCAAACAGAGTGAAAGAGAGAGAGAGAACCCCTGCACATCCGCGCGCGCGGCGTTTTAAGCTCCTCCTTTCTCTTTATGCGCCTGCCTCTATCTCTCTCTCTCTCTCTGGGCTTGAGGCCTCTCTTCTTCTCCCGCTTTTATCGGCAATGCGAATCTTCCTTCCTCGCTCTCTCATTATCGCGCTTATTAATCTAAGACCGCAGGACGAGAACCTCGTCCCCCGCCGATGGGCCTTCTAATAACTGTATTTTTCTCTCTTTCTCGCCCTCTCTCTCACTCTCTGCTCATTAACGCGGCCCGCCTTCCATTTCGTTAACGCACTCGACTCTAGCGCTCGATACTCTCTCTCTCTCTCTTCTCGTTCGATTTTTCTCTTCCTCTCTCGCGCCTCCTCCTCCTCCCACTCTCGCGACGTTTCTTTCTTTTACCCAGCGCGCGCATCCCGGGCTTGACGCGTTTTAATTTAAAACCCGATGAAAATGCCGTCGCTTCTGCAGCCTATATCTATGCATGCACATACATGCGGAGAGCTGCTGCGTCGCCCGCTTTCTTCTTTTTGCTTCTGCTTTTTGCTGCATGGGCTCTCTTCTCTCCCGCCGTTCCTTTTTCAACCGATCGCTCGTAGTTCCGGGCTCGCACCTAAAAGCCCCCGGACAGTAGAGGCGAAAATGAAGGAACGAACGCCATCAGGGCTGGACACACAGAGTCGCTGCATTCCGCCAGGTGAGGCGGAAGAAGCTCGCTATACCTCGGCCCGTTATGTAGCCTCTGGCGCGTTGCTCGCGCGCGAGAGAGAGACAGCGAAAGAAAGAACACACTCGCCGTGTGTATAGTATATACTTATATATATATAAGCTACTCGCCATCACCTTTCTCTCGCACGCGTGCACCAGGCGCAGCATTCCGCGCTGACCTAAAGCCTCTCCGATGCCTGCTTGCCTGCGCGTGTGAATCATTTTTTATTCGCCCCAAGACGCGCCGGCGAAGCCAAATAGCTGGCGCGCGACGCGCCGCGAGGGGCGAAGGAAGGGAGCAACTATAGCGCGAGCTGTTATATAGCCCAGAAGAAAATAGCTCTCTCGCGCGCGCCTATATAAGTACCTACTCGCAAGTGTTTGCGCGACGGCCGCGAAAATTAAATACTCGAGGCATGAGTCGAGTGTAGAGAAAAATTAAATCCCCCTCTCGTCGCTGGGCCCATCGTAATACCGGTTCCTTATAAGAGATCGCTGCATATATATATGCGCGAAATTGAGAAAGTTAAGTTTTGCGCGCTGCATCCGTGTATGTATATACACGTCAATCGCCTTTGTCCGATCTCTCGACCACCAGTCGATTAAAAGCTGCGGATCTCGGAACTTCAGGGCCAGTAGTAGTAGTAGTTATAGCATTTCCACTGCTGCTGCAGCCGCTGCTGCTCGATTCTCACACACAGCAAAGCTCCTGTGCTCTGGCCCGACTCCAATCCCCCGCGTAGTAACGCTATATACTCTCTATAGCGCGCTCGTGCTCTCTCTCGCTCATCCAGAGAGTGAGAGAGGCGCTGCGCCTCGTTGCGCCGCACGCCGATCGATTTAATAATACCGCCATTTTCCCCGAGAGAGCTAGCGAGCGCTGCTGCCTTGCCCCAACATCGACGACGACGGCCGTAGAGGTCTTCCGAGAGGGATTTTTTAAGAGAGAGGGAGAGGGGAGACGTTGGCCTGATGAATAACTTGTCTTTCGGTAGGCAGTCGCGGTTTGGAATTGTAATAGATTGACGACGTGGTATTATTGGTGCAACGCGTGTTTTATGGCATTGTAACTTGTACGGCGATGTTTATATGTAATACGCTAAGTAACGTGATTGAAGTTAGTCTGGTGTTGTTGGCCCTTTAAACGATCGTTCATAGTTTAATATGCGTTCTTGCGTACACTTCGTTGTCATTATCTTGCGCAAGCTTTTGCATAACGGCGAAATTTTCTTTAAAAGATTATAACAACAGCTCGGCTTTAAATTAAATGCATAAAATTTCGTTGCGGTAAATATAATACAAAGATGTAAAAAGACGAGAGAATAGCGGGCAGTAAACAGCCAACGTATACTTTATTCGGCTGAACTATGTATGAAACTTTAGTCGAAAGAGTTTATACAGATCCTACTGTTTATATTACATTGACACAACAAGAGTATACTGCTCATTAACATAATATTCTATTACGAAAACCCAACTCTAATAGCAGCTGTTATTAGGCGTCCCTCTTCCAAACTATCGTACAAATTTAACTTACTCCAAAACGATCGACGAATGAAATATTCACGAGTCCAAAGCAATCAGATTACCATATCAGTACCTACATCCAGATCAACCGGAGTACACCTATACCTCACCAAACCATCTGTTACAAACCATAACGATCCTCTCTCTCCCATCCCCCGTAACAATTTCGGCAGCCTTAATCAACCACACACCTATACCGAAACCCCTTGCACTGCATTATACCTCATCATCCTACCAAGGATCTCAACCCTCCGTATAGGTTCTTCTTTTCCACGAGCCTTTGCTTTCTCTCTCTCTCAACGGCACACGCCTATCGATTTTCGCGCTTTTCGCCGAGCGCCCGCTCCGGGGACAGGCAGGCAAGCAGGCGCGCACACACACGCATAGACACACACATACCAGGAGGGAGAAGCCAAGTTTATTGCTTTCCGGAATCGTTACCGAGGCGCGCAACGTTCGCTCGCACGCGACGCGCGCGCAACCTACAGCCGCGCGGCAGTTCACCGGGTCACCGGGCCGCACGCCCTCCTTCCCCCCCTCGTACCGCCGCCCTTTTACACTCTCTCACAC
>UXGD01000521.1:0-55579 GCA_900474315.1 Torymus auratus | reverse complement strand
ATTAAAAATTAATTAAAGGAATCAGCAAATTAAGTTTGAGGAAGCTACGGGCCAATGAATTGGCAGCGGTTTTTTTAATGGGATGATTATTTGGAAAATGGAAAAACAAAAAACATTCTATTAATTAATAATGCATATTATCATCGATTCCTGGTGCTGGCCAATATATGCTCACGATTTATTTGTATAATTGGTTAGAAATACCGCATCATTTTTAATAGAATTTTGGAAACTAAAACACGTAAAAGGGATAAATTTATTCTTTGTTTCAAACTTCTTTTTAAAATATTTTCTCCAAACTTTGTATAACTGTAAAATTGCCATCAGATGGTTTTAAATATAAATAACGCTTTATAAGTATCCTGCCTCTCGAAAACTTTGCTTTTAACGCTTTTAACTCCAACAATTTCCTTACAGTACTTATTAATGAATGCCATTTGATGAGTGTATTTTAAAAGTCTATCATAAAAAGCATTAAAAAGAGAATGACATGGATCCATTGATATCTATTCGGTATATTAAAGGCTGTAGGAATTAATTGAACCGTTATTTATAGCAGCAGAGAGTACTAGTAAAGTGGAGATGAGAAAGCGAAGTCCGATACATTAAAATCGACTCAGCGATTATTCGATTGCGGATTGTTAAAAGCTTTTAAGCTTTATTGAGCTTCGGAAAGTTTTACAAATTTAACAAGTTCAATTATGGAGAAAGCTTGTTAAAACTTGCATAGAGCGGTAATCGCCAAGTTGTGGTAGTGTAAATAAGTTCAAGGCAAACTTCAACTGAAAATAGTTTCGCGAAAAGGACAACAAAAGTAGGATTACTATAGGGTATAACGAAATACGCTTGGAGAAACGTAAGTGATAATGATAATTTAAAGGTTACTATTTTCGTATTTATTGCACATTTGAGTTAAAATGTCGTATATGAGCGAATTCGATTTCTATACTAAGTAGTGAAGAAGACTGGCATATATAAAACATTTAAATTCATTTTGCATCGCAATCTGTAAAGAGAAAAGCTTGAAATAAAACTTATACAATATTGAAAGAAAAAATCCAGTAAATTTTAAATTAAATAATCTCGATATATTAGGTATACGATATTATGAAAACTTGCATGTGCAGCATAGTAAAGAAAATTCCTATGACATACTGGTAAATATTTTCAAATAAAAGGTAACAGCTAGCTTGTATTATGCACGTCTCGCGCGAAAACAGTGGAAACATCAACTGACGAAAAAAGTTTGTTCCGTAGTAGGTGGCAAGTAAATGGCGTTGTTTCTCTTTCTCTCTCTCTCTCACACACACTGGATTTAGCGAGAAACGAGTGCGAGCCTTTACGTGGGCGCGCCGTAAAGGAAAAGGAACGGTTAAAAAACTTTTATAAAAGATGTTGTACAATGGAAAGTCATCCCGAGGGTCAACAAGCAATGAAAAAATACGTGCCGTAAGGAAGAGTAAGAAAAATAGGAGAACGTTATGCATGGAGCGAGAAAATGAGAGAGAAAGCGAGTGGCGTAATGGCATGGACCCACACACACGGGCCTGCGGAGAAAGAGAGAGATGGAAGGGATAGACTGAACGCCATTTCAAACATTAATATAATAGAGACACGGAAAACGGGTTGGAAGAGGAGAGTAGAAAGAGATATTACAGAAGTAAATTTAGCGTTGGCAGATGCAACATTTAAAAGCCTGCGCGGGGATAAAATTATTTCGTCGAAATTTATAATGAAGCCACGGCGGCGGCGGCGCCGGACTGCTACTGAAATATATATATAACTTCGCGAAGAAATTTGAATACGAAATTCCCGGGCGCGCATTCAAATTTTCCGCGAGAGAGCTTAAAAGGGTTAGCCGCGGAAGTAGCGCGCGCGCGCCGGCTAATGTTTCTGGTTAACCAGCACGCGCCCGCGAATTTTTGCATCTCGAATCCTTATCTCTTTGGGATTATTTTACAGCGTCAGCGCGTCCCCTCCACCGACTCGCGATTTCATTTGCACGAGTTCGAAGAGAGACGAGGCAATGTTTTGCTCCCGGCGAACAAAAGGAGCAGGAGAAGTATACAGAATAGCGGCTTTTCATTTTACTATATAAGAGCTCCATGAAAACGTCCTATATACATTCGCCGCAGAGGTTAATTCGTCCTCTTATAGTTTTCTTGCTTTCTCTCTTTCTCTCCCCCTCTTTTTCACTATTATCTTCCGGAAAAACAGTTCTCTCCCTCCGCACTACAGTCTTTCTCCCCGGGTTCTCTTCCTCCCCTCTCGTTTTCTCTTATTTAACGTTATCTCGCTAGTTTCTTGGTCCTCCTCCTCGGGCGATAAGGAATATTTCTAGAGGACAGAGCTTCTTTCTCTCTCCCTCTGTCTTTCTTTTCCTAAGTGGCGATTGTTTTAACGGCTTTGGACATTGAGGGCTCTTCTCCCCTCTTCTCCCACTCTCTCTCTCTCACTGCCTTGCTTCTCTCTTGCTCTTCTTCTCGCACGCTCGAGGTCATAGCCGAGATCGAGGTTGATAGGCGAGGGAGAGGAGTAAAAAGCTTTTAGGAGTCATTGAATTCAACAGAAAAATATTTAGACTTATGCGTCGATTCGCTCCGTTTTGCACAAATCAGAAAAATTGAAGCGAAGTTACGGGTGGTACTTGAACTGTCATCATGAGCGATAATAATATGATTTTAATTCGTTAATTTTAATGCATTATTTTGTTTCGGCAATCCGTTTCGAGCTGCATAAATTAACATAATAGAAAAATCATTAAAAGAGTTAAATATATATTGCATATAACCTTAAACCTCTTTAACGATTGTAGTCATTATTTTGAATAATATAATTTAAAATGCCATTTTTAACAATGTATATTTTTAAATGTTCTTTTTCAAAGCTACATGTATTTAAAGTATAAAATGTATTATCAATATATTTTTTACATGTTCAACCGATATAGAAAATACCTAAACTTTTTACACATATTTGTATTATATCCGTAACATACTATAGCTATCCTATAAATTCCAAGCTAATACACGTAGCTATTTTCAAAAAATTGTGATATAAAAAGTTATAAAAAATTCAAATTAAAATATTTTTGTCTCGGTATGTGTATTAAAGTTTTTTTCTGGGGACACGAATTACAAATTTACGTATATATCCTAAAATCTTTTATTATACTTAAAAAATCAGATTAATGAGTTTGAATAATAAATAGTTATTTTCGATACAAGTGCGATAAAAATGATTTTGGCTCGCTTCGCTCGGGCGACAAACCCACACTTGTGCGAGAATCATTTTTCGCACGTGTATCGAACATTATTTTTTACAGCGCGTGCGCAAAATGCTGTTTTCCTGTGCGCTTGCGAAGGCAAGCATGCGCAAAGTGGACACTTTGCGTACGGAGTGTGAAAAATTAATATTTCTAATAATTTGTAATAAATACATGTAAGTAAAATTACATCTTTCTACCGTAGCTCTATTTCTCAAATGTAAAATTTAATTATCACTATGAAAAAAAAGTTTTGACATTAATGTATGAATTCATCTCCATTATTTTTATTTTGTTGACAAATTGTAGTGTGAGGAAATTAATTCTTGGCACCGAAAACGAACATAAGGAATAAATACATTAATTTGAGAAAATACAAATTCCTGGTTGCCATAAAATGATTTAAAAGTAATAAATTTAGCAAAAATATTTATCTTGACCTACATAAAATCTTATTCTCGAATAAGAATTAAATTCCGTGTCCGAGAATCTTTCGTGATAAATAGCAGAGTGGGGGAGAACTCGAAAAATTCCTCTAGTTCTTTCAGTTCACGTTTCCCCCACACATTCACGCGAAAAAAAGATTTACCCGCAATAAATTTACTAAGTGTAAATCTTCTCCGTGATTTATGCTTTTTAGTAGTAGAATAACCGAGATATGATAGAAATCCCTATTATTTTCAATTCGATTTAGAATTATTAAAATGATTATTTACTTTTAAGAACAACGTGAGATTATCTCAATTTGATAAAAAAAGTACATACTGCACACAAACATAAGTTCGAAAACTTAAGAGGAAAAGAATTGACGGCAAAACTCCAATTCAACTCGGCCTCCATAAATCACAGTCTAAAAGATAATTGGCTTAAAAACTTGAACAAAATCCAGAAATAGTTATGAGGTATAGTATCATTAGGAAACAAATTTAGTCCATACACGGATCTCAACCCCTCTAACACCCTCAAAATAATAAAAGCTAGAGGTTGATTAACTAGAAACAACGTTATAATTGCTAGCACCTTTTGCGCTAATTCTTTTTCAAGCTCTATTCAACACTATAGTACTTGAAAATACTACTTGACAAAACTACAACAAATTATTTTTCATGGTCAGCAAGCTTTCTTTGTGAGAAAATAACAAAACTATATAAATATTTAAACCCTCGAATTTGCGACTTAAATTAAATACTAAAAAATTAGTTTCAACGTTATATTTTAAAAAGTTCATTCCTAACAAATTGCTGATTATGTGAGACACTCAACTGAAAAAAGCCTTATTCGCTATATGCTGACACATAGCCTATCACGCCCACGAAAATTTGTCAGGCTCTGCCAACCGAATCCAGTTCCCAAATGTATTCAAATCCAGCCTCTTTTCACACTCCCTATTCAAGATAAACCGAAGCTCTCGCAATCCTAATTTTTTTGCCTCCCCGACCAACAAAAAAACCGACACTAGCCGCATAAGCGAGCCTGCTTTCTGAACGAGATAATGAATTCATTTTTAAAGCATGACTATTTTTCAATTTTTATATTTTATTACAATGATCAAGAAAAATTAATGTATGAAATTTGCACACCTTTATAATTATATTTTTCTGAAACAATATTTTGATTTTCCGTGCATGCAAAAGTATGTCATATTCTGATTTACTGACCCCTCCAAAGTAAAACAAATTATCCATCAATATCTCGAGTTGAAATAATTTTTCTTCGAGAAGGCTAAAACCATTTTCAATCCCATTTCTTACGGTTCCAGTTATTTAAATATCCTTCCTCCCTTCGTTCCAAATCCAGCGTCTTAAACAACTTGCATCGTGCTTGCGCGCTCAACCCTGTACAAACGAAAAAAAGCGTCCATAATTCAAAAGTAATCCAGCATTCGGGCGCGAAGCCGGTACGCGGCCATTAATCATCGGCTCCGAAAAGCGACGAAACGGCGGGCGCGCTGTACCGAAAAAGAAAAGCGCTCGCACCGCCGCCACTGACTGCCGCGCCCTCATAAACTAAACGCGATAAAAACGAAAAGCAAGGTACAGACAGAGAGCCGGAGAGAAGAGAGAGAGAGAGAGTCACTTCATCGTCACCTGCGGCGCAAGCAAAACAGAGACGTAGTTCTCTCTCTCACTCGCTTTCTGTGTTCTTATGCGGGGGTGGAGGCAGAGAACGTGCACGACAGCGACGGGGCGAAAGCGTAATTATTTGCTGAAAAGGCCTTAACCGCAAATTTGCCCCACCGCTGTCGCTGTTCTGGGAGAGTGCCGGAGGTGGAGGGGGGGTTGGGGGCGAAATGCTGGATGGATTTAGCCGAGGAAATTGCGAGAGGGCCCAGGAGAGAAGCGCACGAGCCGCGCACGGGGAGTTGGCTCCATATCGCGCCGGGACGGTTTCGTTGTAAAAAGGAGGGTGGAGGGCTTTTTCGAGAAGGGCGGAGAGTTTGGATAGAACTGCGCCGTATTTACACGCGCGACGAGACGATTTTACATATTTCGTCGTGTAGTTTTTTTTAGTATATTTATTATTTATTAAGAAGTTGATACAAAAATTTTTAAAAATAAATATAATAAAACATTAGTAATAAAATTGACACTTGAAAATATTCATTTTTCGCATTTATAAATTTACATTTCTTTGGTAATCTTGCTTCGGTTTAAAATATCCAAACACGCAAGCTTTTACGTAACTCTCGTGTCTATTTTTAAATCGAAGAAACGATATGAATAATAAAGGAAAATGTTTTTACCATCCTAAGAATATTACCAGAGTGAGGAATTTTGTACTCTAACGTAGTTATTATTCAACAATTCGATGTAATATTCTATCATCACTAATTCTACCCTTTCGACCACCGTAATTATAAAAGATAAATATGAAACTTCAATGGGCAATTAACGTCAATAGAAGACTACCGCTTCTGGAGAAGAGATTACGTCCTGAAATCCCCTAAAATGCAATTAAAATCCAGATATTTACGAAGCACGTCGCGGTTGTGGAGAGGAACGAACTGGGTCGTCCGCACATTTCTAAAACCATATAGACCTTCCTCTAACGAACTTTACCCACATTTTTCGCCCTTCCTACCATATTTTTGTTACCGCTACTAGCTGCGAACGCGGGTTAAACTTTTTTAATTTAATCTTTTTTAACTTCCGCCAATCGTACCCTGGGTCAAAAGTTATACAGGCGCGAAGCCCTCCAATTTTCAGCATCATCCTCATGTTTCAAGGGTTTCTCCTGTCCTCTACCTTCTCCTTCTTCTACCGAACACCCAGCTCGCAAAATTGCTCGTTCGCTAATGTTCCCCAAAATGTTATATACTTTAATTTTCAAAAAAAAAAATAAAAAATAAAAAAATAAAAAAATAATTTGAGCGATTGAGCTTATACTTGTTTTTTTTCGGAATGGATGGATAAAAATACACAAAATATCTTGGAACTATATTTTATGAGTATGACTTTGAAAATATTTGTCTTTTTGGGTTTCTCAACAAAATAGAGCTCAGTAATGAAAACTGGAATTCTGACTTTCCCTACTACTGAAAAATCTCACCCGACTTGAAATCCAGAATAGTATACTAACATCTTGATATTCTTTAAAAAAATCTAAAAATGTAAATGTTGTATAAATAAAAAAAAAAAAAATAAAAAAAAATAAAAAAAAATGAACATAAAATGCATTCGTACATAAGTTTTCGATGAAATAACAACAGATATATGACTTTCATAACTGCTGAAAAGGTAAAGCAGACAATTTTCAATTCATATCAGTTGAGATTTTGATATGAGAACTCGCGAGAATTTTTCAGGGGAGGTATCTGGCAATGAATCAGAGACGAGTATCATGAAATCATAATTGCTTCTATTTGACATAATTTTGAAGAAGAATTTTTTTACAACACATTTCATTTTATGATAAACAACTACTCAGTATATTCTAAATTTTGATTTTTTCTAACACCTTGAAAACGTATGAAAAAAACAACACTCGCGCGCGTGGACACTCTATTAGCGTAAAAAGTTGGCGACCGTAGCTGACTGGTGAAGGATATACTAAGAAAAATAGGTTACGTTTCCATGCATCTGGCATCTCTATGGAAATAGCCGAATTCGCCTTAGTGAAAGTATATATAGGCACTCCAGTCGCGTGATTTTAGACAATAACAACACTATGATAAATTGGATGCTTCGGTCATTCAAACATGAGCCCGCATATATGTAAATATGGCCTGACTTCTAACACCGAAGCACTTTGGTTATTTTGACCGGGGATTTATACGGTTTCAGATTTTTTTTTCCCTCAGTGTAAAGCCTCACATCGACCGTCATCGCTCGCACACAGCGTTTCTCTCGTTTACTTTCCCGCGCGTTCTGTTCCTCTTCGACTCCCGCCGTGTGCAATTGATGCGCGCTACGAAAGCATATAGCGGGCCTCGTGCTGAATTGTTAACTCGATTTTGCCGAGAATGCTTTGAACTTGTCGCGCTTGGGTTTTCACGCGTGCGCGTGGCCGTGGAACGAGGCGCGGGCCGCGAGAACAGGAAATTTTGTCCCCTCTTTGTGGCGAAGCTTTTTGATTTCGAGAGCGTAATTTCGCCATGGGAGCGCCAGTCGCTTCTATTGGTCTTAATTGGAACTTGGTATGCGTCAAAGTTGTTTGACTGGTTGGTAAGTTATTTTCGTGATATGGTAGTTTTTGCACGTGAATATTTGTATGGTTGGAGGGTAGAAATTTTGAGATAAAGATTCGGCTACTAATCTATTCGTAACATAAATTTTGGCATTGAATGCGAAAATCTCTTTCCCCATGAAAAATGATTTTTTTTAAATGTCATATGGACAAAATGATATATCAAAGAGACTTTTTTATACATGTCATAGGCGAGTGGGTTTGTGTTCATTCATATGACTTGTTTGTAAATCGTAGGTACCTCTAAACTCTACGGGCTGATTTTGATAAGAAATTTTCATTTTATTTGTTTTTGGAAATATTTTAACGATGTAAAAACTTTTTTTGTATCATCAAATTTTTGAAATCAGTTTAATTCCTTTTGTAAATTTATAAAAATATACAGTTTTATGAAAAGTAAGGTACCCAATTTCACGCATTTCACAGATATTCTTCAAATGTTTTATGCAAATCTCCGTCTTTCTTGAAACTCATCAAGTGTAAGGGTCGAGTACAATTGCACTCTTGGGCTCACTCGGCAGAATGAAAATACTGAGTTTTTCTGCTTTAACGTAAAATACGGTTATTATCTCGAGCCTTGCAAAACAACTACATTCTCACAGAATACACACTGTAACGTAATAACTTTTAAACTAGAAACTTTATTATAACTTTCAGCTTATACAAACAGTCGGGGGGGATTTTATTTTCGTAAAGTTTACACACAGAAGAAAAATAAACTTTCAAAAAAAATATCTCTCAAAAGCTCAATTTGTCGGACTTTAAAAAAAAGCATAAATAGTCGCGCCCCCTAACGCAAATATAAAACCAAAGTCCCGTCTGATTGATACACGCATCGATCCACTTCTCTCTATATACATACCAAAAAGGATGCACATACACTGAACGCAAATCAAAGGAACCAGCCGATGATCAAAGAAGGAGAAAGATATATAGATATATATATCCGCAGAATACGTGCAACACACATTGCCTCTTTTTGCTCAGCACCAAACGTCCAGATCAAAAAGCCGGGAAAAAATTCTTCCTTACCCATATATAGGTATATATAACCTTTCTCTCGCAGTACCTTTTTCATCCGCACAAAAGCACCGGCTACATCGTGCATTATAACCAGTCTCTCGTTCCCTCTCCTTTCCCGTATTCCCAATCCATACATATACGCGGCGCGCTCATTCGCCTAATCGGCCGCAGTCACACATTCAGTGCGCGCGCGAGTGTGGCTGCGGTCAACTATATATCGGCGCCGGCCGCGCGCTCGGAATCTTTATAACGGCGGACAATAGGCGGAAGAGCGCCCGCGCCGACCGAGCTCCCTGCGTAATGGGGATGAATGGGCGCCGTATAGAGAGACCGAGGGAAAGAGAGAGACGGCCAGACGCGGATAGATACAGATCAACCGGCGGTATAGCGCCAGCCCTCTGTGTGCGTAGATATATACGTCGAAAGAGAGATAGAAGTCGTCCAGACCTCTCCGCAAATTAATTTAGGGGAGAGATTTCATGCGGGTGGAGAAAGAGGGGAGGGGGTATATAGGCGGTCAGAAGATACACCGGGAGCCAAGAAGGATATTTATGAGTTTCTTTACTGCTATATAGGCCTCGTCTTCTTCTGCCTTCTTTCTATAGTAGTATACTTTCTCTCTCTCTTTCTCTTTCCCCGCTGTCTCATTTTCTGCCTCGCTCTTGTATATATACGTGTGTACAACACCAGTACGATTTACACCCCCGATTCATGTGTAAGTAAGGGCGCGTGCGTGCGTGTGCGCCTATATACGCCGCTATTTGCACTACAATTCCCCGGATTTTATTGGCCTCTCGCGCGCTTCGCACACTTGGCAATTCAGCCGAGGCCTATGTATATACACATACATACTTGTGAGCGTGCATGTTTATATATATTATGTATATATATGTGGAACAGTAGGGGATGCGGGTGACTACTGGCTCTCACCCTTCGGATAGATATCCTTTAATCTTTGTCGGCTTTAAGTAATTGAAATTAAAGATAAGGACAATTTTCACGATACGGCTGTTTCTCGACGACAGGATTTTCCATATAGGGGGGAGGACTTTAGCCATCGGGTCGGGATGTACCTAAGTGGGAAAAATATTTATTTATCAATTTCGCCACCGGATGGAGCGTCGAGGGAGATGAATACGTGTCACATAATTGATTGCGATATACGTATGGGCTGGTTTTAGAAAAGTCAAATGACTAATTTTTCTTCAATGGTTGTATACTTGCATTACATTTTTTCACACGATTTTTTTACCATGTACTTGTAGACCCCCCATCAATTTCTATTCAATATATGTACAAAGCCTTTCTGAGAAAATTGATTTTAACTTTACTGTGAACTTTATTAATATATTTAGAAGTACTCGCGAACTTCTATCTCTTCCGATTTCAAACTACTTAAACTTGCTACGATTATCGTGGAACAGAACATTATTTTATAAAATATTTTGAAAGATTCCAATATTTAGCACATTATACACTGCATAAATATAGATCCA
Source organism: Torymus auratus (assembly GCA_900474315.1). Classification (NCBI taxonomy): domain Eukaryota; kingdom Metazoa; phylum Arthropoda; class Insecta; order Hymenoptera; family Torymidae; genus Torymus; species Torymus auratus. The sequence goes on along the minus strand of UXGD01000521.1, from coordinate 45,109 downwards.
ATATTTAGATTTCCAAATATTACAATTTATCAACTGAAAATTACGAATTTATGAATATCTATAAAGACTGAATAGGTGTTAGAATTTTTTTTCTAAATGTAGAATATTTAATTTGATAATGAACGTACCTCTATAGTATAGCGTAAACAATATCATCTTAAAGGTATACACAACTATAAGTAAAATCAATAAAAGAGAATTCATTATTAAGATTCGCTGACGGAATTACGCGTATATATACATGTCGTCATTTTTAAATCTCAAAAACGAACTCTCTCAAAGTGTCCCGAGCAAACCTGCTTCCCGGAGGACACTCACCCTGCCGCTCGCGCAGTGGCAACATAGAGTACACTTCGGAGACACAGCACGCGCATCAAGCTCGCTCTCTGTCGTTTTTCCCCGAATGGACGAGGACTGCCGCTTGTCTGTGGGCTCCATGCAAATAGAAGTAGTCCTCAAAGCTGATGCGGGCGCCCATAGTTCGCGCTTATACACCAACTTTTAGTTCGAGGCTTAGGAACTTTGCCGGCGGCGGACTGATGAAAAACCCCTCCCTTTCTCTCTCTCTCACTCCCTTTCTTTTTCTTTTTTTCATCTCTCTCTCTCTCTTACACAGCACGCATATTGTGTGTCCGAGCGAGGCCTTCTGGGGTCGCCAGAGCGAGACGGAGAAATTGATTACTTGGCGAATATGAGTAGAGATAGAGGGAGCGAGAGGAGAAAGCCGTTAGAGAAAGCTGCCGCCTGCGCCGTCGCTACGAAAGTGCGAACGTTCGCGCGATCGGGCGAGCCGATCGGCCGGGACGAAAGCGCCTACACACACATAGGCGAACACATGTACGGCGTTTCAATAAAGCGGATATATAGCATATAGGTACCAGCGCGTTGTGTGTGTGGGTGTCTCGAGGAGCAAGCTTGGTCCTGCACGGATGGAGAGATAGGGCCGACGGAGTTTAGGCGAGGTAGAATGTGCCTTGTTCGCTGCAGCTAAGGGTTTTTAGCTGTTTTGGGAAAGGGGGAGGAGAGGCGGTAAAGGCCGCCGAACAAAAAGAGCGATTACGGGTTGAAAACGATTATTACAATAGAATTGTATTGCTCTTGTGTAAGTGATGGTTCTTTTAAAATAGACATTATACGGGTTAATACTAGTACTGATGCATTTGACGATTTTCGGTACTTATTGTAAATTTAATCTAATTTTATTATTTTTGTATGATTATTAAAAAAAAAAAAATCTCTCCTTAGTATTTTCTTTAAGTTTAATTAAAAATTAATTTTAAAAAACGTACGTTATATGAAAGAATCGATAATAATAAAATTTATAATTTTTTCAATTACTTTATTTATGTTACATTTTATTCACTTCAAACAAAATATATATAGTCTTCCATAGAGGCTCGATAATTAATTTTAATATTGTCAGGTTATAGCAAGCACAGCTAAGGTTGCCACATTTTGCTAGCCACTGGTCTAGAAAATCCAATTATCTCTGCGGGATAATCGTTTGTTTGCGAAATCTCTTTCTGAGCACGTCGACTTATTAAAGATTCAGCTATATGTCTACAGGCGTGTTTATTCGTTGTGGTCTAAGAAAGTTTTAATATCCTTACAATCTTTTAGAATATTCCTATTGTATAATAATATTAGTTTAATTAAAATTAATATAAAGATGTCTGTTTACAATGAATTTCTGTTGAAAAATTTTGTATTTTATATTTTTCGTATAGAGATAATGCTTTACCATGTCTATATGCGCACGACTGCCTTCTTTCAATATAACTCTTATTAATTAATAATCTAATAAATAATTTTGTATTAATGAAATATTGCACAGTCGGCACCCTCCGGAATAATCTGCGCCTACCTAAATTATTCATATTTTGAAAAAGTCTATAACGTTTATGTCAAAGTTGTACCTTACACCTATTCGTATTCTATTACGAATCAGTTGCTTTTATTAATTTCATACAATTTATTACATTTAATCTCAACATATATATTTAACGTATGCATCATTCGCGGTTAATGAATAAATTAGCTTTATAAATCCGCAGAATGCAAAATAATGATACTACAGTTATAGAATATCGTAATCGTATATCAGCATCATCATTAAATCTGATCAGCTTATGCGTCAAATTGAATAAATTAAAAGACTTTACTGGTGGTGTCCATGAATAAATAATATTTACCGTTCTAATTTTGGAATGAATTTAAGTAATCACACGAAGAGTCAATTACTTGATTCTAGCTGGTATAAATAAAAATATTTAAATTGTAAAAAGCGCCTTTCATGGTATTTTCTTTAATTTCGATTTAATTAAAAATCTACAATATCGTCTATAATAACAATATAAAATATAAAACCTTTATGTTTTAATGAATTCCAATAACATGTTTCATTACATCATTCATAACTGTTACTTAACCGTTAATTAATAATTGTATATATAATATTTATGCCCTTGTATAGATAATATTTCTGACAACATTACAAGAAGTAATGTGTAAATAAACGAGAATATCTTACGAATAATTCAACTGAATTTCCAATCATCTTCATTCAATTTTCATTTTCACAACAGAATGAAAAAAAAAGACCAAACAATACTAATTACCTCTTGTCGATTGTGCAATCCGTCGCGCAATCATCAATGAACCGTATACTAACCAATTAATTACAAACGCACGGCTTGCGTAATTTCCAGCGATATTCCCCACCTCGGATTCCGCAATGATTTCCGGTTCTCCCTTCCGCGCGTCTCTTTCATCATCAGTCATCTGTAGTACCGCCGCGCAGCCGCTTGCGACTCCTCTTTCAACAATAACGCGCTTTCCCTGCGGCACTTAAATTTCTAGACAATTAATCTTGCCTCAAAGTTTTATTGAGAACAAGCGCAGCGTGCGAGCCACTTGCGCACAGCAGAATATTAGAGGGGGCGCGCGCGCGCGCGCTCGTACTAATTTTAAAAGTTTCGCCGGCCGGCAAACTTTTTCACGCTGTTAGCAGGTCCTTTCCGCAATGGAATTTGCAATTTCAATGTCCTAAGATGGAGAGACAGGAGCGAAGACATCAACGCTTTAATTTTAATCAATTTCGCAGTATATGGGTGTATTAATCAGCGCGATATCTATATTATTGAGTTTTAATGTTTAATATTTGCGTAGCTATGATTAGCTCGGCGTCATATTCTCTATTTAGTTTATTTGAAATGATAATATAGTTATCCCGCAGTTTCTGCTTCCGCGTAATCGTATTTATTAAATAAATATTATATAATTAATGTATTTAATCTTGAAGTAATACCGATTTTTTAATAATATATAAATAATATATATAGAAGCGCGAATACATTGAAAAGTAACCATGTAACAGTGTAGGTACAGTATAATATTTACTTACATAATTGCTTATTTTTGTAGATTTTTTAAATGTGTATCGATGTTTTTGGAAATTTATTCATTGATATTATTGTCAAATAAATAATAAATATTATGCACGAAGTTCGTAGTTTGTATATATTACGTATTTGTTTGTTCGAACTTTTTTTAGCTAACAAAATACTTCAAATTGGAAATTTTGAATTTATTTCAATGTTTTTCCGTTTGTTGACTACACAAAATTCAGCACTAAAAAATATCTTTAGAAAACGTTGTTTTAGAATATTCGAACTAAATTCAAACAACCAATAACTTTTGGTCAATCGTCGTGTACGTGAGTAATTCTGCAGAAAATCCACTTACAGAGTTAAAAAAACAATTTAGGCGCACTTTTGCACTAAATTTTTTCTTGTTCCATATATAGGTTATATAGTATAGATGAGAAAACTGTCCAACCAAAGAAAACAATCTCCTTTCTTAGCACACAGCCAAGATGTCACCTTTTTCGTTCCAGCCAACGAAAAGTAAAAGGTTCGCGAGATTTCCTCATTGATAAAATTATAGTTTTACAAAATGGCTATACAAAAATTTAAAAGCATACAACCAAGTAAATTCGTATATCCACGTCCGTCATTCTTGTACACCCATACTATCATCATCTCTCGCGTCAATCGCATGCGCGTACACCCTTCTACCATCCGGAGAGTAAAAACACGAACCGCTGCTAAATCCCGCTTGGCAGATTCCGCGCCTTCTCCAAAAAGGGGGAAGATTCTCCATCTGCTCCTCTCGCTCGCTCGACCGGCACTTATAGCGCTTGCACGCACGCAGAAAAGGCGACCGAAATAAGCGCATATTCCCGCGCGCGGCGAAACAGATTTTCCGGGCGATGAGGGGGGGATGGTCGGATTTAAATATTTTTAACGTATAGAGTCGCAGCGCGCATGCAACCTCCTTCACACATAGGTGAACGCGAATAATCGGAAGTGGCGCGAGTCCGCGTTAAATCAGACGCGCGCGCGCTTTCTCTTTCCCACTCACACACACACGCGCTTATAGCAGCAATGGAAAACGTAGGGCGTAATATTCCTGGACGGCAGACAGTATGACTTATCTCGCCGGCAGGAAATGGGAGAACGAAGCGTCTGCTGCTGCTGCGTATATGTGTGCGTATGCGCGTGGGTACTCTGAACAGCGCGGATGAAATTCGCCGAGCGCTCGGTCTTCCGTATTCATAGCAGAACCAAGCGAAAGAGAGAGAGAGGGGAAGGGAGCTAGGGAAGGAGATGTAAAGTGTCGGAAAGAAGGGTAAGTGCGAAGAATAAGGAAGTAGGAGCGAGATAGCGGGTAACTGCGCGCAACTATAACGATACACGATAGCATTCTCCGGCTTCGCTGCAAGCGCGCGCTATAGCTATACTATATACCCCGTATATATATAGGCGTGTGCAGCGTACCTGTATAACAACTTGGAACAACTTTGGTTACGCTCTCCGCGCCGCCACCACCGACCTCCCGCGAAGTTATGAATTAGCTTGCCGAGTGCTTTTCTCTATCGCCCCGCGGCTCCGGTAGTACTTTCTCCCCGAGATAGCGTAAGTGAGATGGAGACTGAGAGAGAGCACCTCTCATAATATTTAAATAGGAGAAAACGTGACGTTTACGGTCACGGTGTACGCAAGAGAGCGAGTTTTCTCTCTTCGTTTTTCCGCTTATTTTGTACCTTGACGTCTTATCATCCTGACGCTTTGGGTATAGGAGCAGCGAAGAAAGAGAAGTGCAGAGAGAAAATTGCTGCGCGAACGGGCTGATTTGCTAGTAATTTCGTGGTCGGCGGTTGCGTTATTTTCCGGGCGTATTAATGCGCACGCTTTTGGCGTACGCGCGTGAAATGGTTTAACATTTTTTTTTAGTACTCATGGTTTTTAGATTTATTTTGACTGATTGACAATTTGTTATGGTTCTGGAGTTCGTAATATTGTGGCCGAACTCTATATGGTTTGTCACGGTTATTAGATTGTGTATAGGTCCTCTGTGATTTAAACTGTTTTAGTTTGTTGCTATTGCGAGGATGATTTTCGAATAATTAAGTGGTTAATCCCTGAAACTTTATGAGCATTTTCTATCGATAGAGTGCGTCTAAGAAATAAAACTAATAAGTTATTTATAGCGTTGGTTTAAATTTTTTAAAAAATCACGAAAGTGCGAAATCAGACAATTTTTTTCTAACGCTGCTGAACAGATAGGTATATAGAGAAACATGCATCTCGTAAGTCGTTGATGACTCGTGGCGACCTGGCCGAAAGAATTTCAATTTTCAATCATGTTAGTACGAACCTATAACTGTTTCATGAATATGCTTATACTATTTAGTTTTATGATAACTAATTATTGTTTTTAAACTAATACTAAAATAAAAATTTCTCTCAATAAATCATAATGGCGAAAACCATTAATACATAGTTACAAAGAAACGCTTGTTTCAAAATCTTTAAAAAAAAAAACACTTTGTTTAACAATTTGTCATCATCAAAGAGTTATGAATCTACAAAACAGCGAAGGACTTGGAAAGTACTTTTTTTATGTGTTTTTCAAACCAATTATATTTCAAAGAAGAAGAGGAAGTATGAAGGAACTGACTCTTCTTATAAAATCAAGAGCAAATTTTTTCTCGTCCGCGCGTGAAAACGTATTCTTACGCAAGCACTGCAAAAATTTTATTCGCAGAAAGTAATAAAACGCTGCGGGTATCGTCGCGCTCGCGCGCTGGGCAAAAGTTTACTTTTGCTAAAGTTTGACTCGAGCTTCGCGGGGCTATGAATGAAAATTAAGGTAATACAATGGCTAGACAAGACCGTGCGCGGGTGTGCGGGCATGCGCGAAATTCAACTTTTAATAATGTTTTTGACGGTGGAAATTGTTCGTCGGGGCAAAAATTACACTAGAAATTTATAAAACAATGATTTATGCCACTTTAGAAAAGTAAATAAGCTCGCGCATTATAGCACGCCTTTGCTTCGGAGCATAAATTATATTGCGCGTGATCGGTGCGGCGAGAAAAAAGCGTACGTATACGGCGCGGCTCGCCGCTCGCCCAATGAAAGAGAGGGAGAGCGAAAGCGAGAGATGATTCACTGAATCCAATATTAGAGTTACTATAATGAGCGATTTCCGGCCGTGGAGACGAAGCGCTAGAAAGGTATATTTAGAACAAAAAATGTCGCGGACTTTTCTCACGTACGCCTATATATCTTATGACGGTGCTAAGTACACTCATTTAATTAAAGAGCCATCTTTTTATAGATAAACTCGCGCAGAATATTTTTATTTTGGGCTTGAACGAGACGAAATAAAGTCGTGAAACATTCTCGTCGAAATTGACATTTTGGTAGTATATATTTGATCATCGGTCGCTTATTTCCACTTGAGAATCGAATATTCAATCAATTCGTGTCGTTAAAGCCATCTAAAAATACTAGCACTTATTAGTCGTTCATTAGCATCCAACCGAACCGTCGATTTTTAACCCACTTTCGACGCGTTCGATAACCAACCGCTCGCGACTTTATCTCCCGCGCAGCTTAATTTCGGCCCCGAAACTTTTTGCCGCGCGAAAATCCGCGCAAAAAAGCGCCCGCGCCACAGGAGGGAAAAGAGAAGGGGAGAACGAGAGAGAGAAAAGGTGGAAACCAGACAGACAGTTAACCACCCGCCCCACGCGGCCGTTTCTCCCTCGCAATAGTCAGTTTTGCCAATGAACGATCCTCTCTCGCCCTCTGTCCGGATAAGAATCTAATCTCGCCGGCGCTACATTTTCGAACGCTGCACGCTCGCGCCCTCCAGTTTTTATGGTCCCGTATTAACCCTTTATTTCCCTTTGCCTGGCTTTTTACGCCCTTTTCGCGTGAAATATTTAAGGTATTATTTTGCCTCCACTGTTCTCTTGGATCAAGAGAAAAAAAAACAATGCCAGATCAATAGTCGCCCTGAATCATTGGAGCGGAATGAAATAATGGCGACACGGGGTGAAATTAATGACGAGACACGAGTATCATCGATTCTCCTCTTGCTGTATTCCGCGCACACATATATAAAACACGCGCGGAGCAATTTTTTGCGATACTCGCGTCAGTCAAACGTGGCCTATGTATTATTAGACAAATTAGACAAATGATTTCGACAATCTAGAAAAGCTATACGGGATTTTAATGTAAACGATAATAAATAGCGTTACAAGTAAGTATGGTGAATAATATTGGCCTGTACAGCTCTTTTGTCAACAACTTTTTTGTTGTAAATGAAAATTGACGTTTTGAAAAATAACACGATTTTCCCTAAAGGTTTCTAGAAACAGAGCAAAATTATTGTTTTAAAATTCAACTAACACAGCAAGTGATTATTTGACAAAATATAGTGGTTCCTGGTTGTTTAGTAATTATACACCCTTGTACACATACACATATTGTCCTTATGGCGCTCTAATAAGCTGTCTCTCCGTGGCTCACCTCGCGAGCAGTCGCCTCTCCCACCTATAGCAACTGGTACTTATGAAATTAACGTTTTTTTATTGCCAAATCGTGCCTCCTTTTTGCGGTAAAAACACTTCAACAACAGTAAACATTTGTTGAAAATTATTAGAATCTATTTTAATATTAAAATTAGAAAGAACAAACTTAAGAATATAAAATATAAATATAAAATCACTTTATTTATATAGACTATATTGAAGGCGATGATTATTATCAAACGTATACATTTTTTTACTCACTTTTGATTGTGCTCGAAATGACAAAAACTTGGTGGCTGATATTGAGGGCTGACTGATACTATGGGACGTTCTTCGAAAATTGATATAATCGTTTTTTCAAAATATAATCTGACGATTTAAAAATTTTATTTTTCATTGTAAACAAACTGAAATCTATTTTACTATTGAAAAATCTTTTAATTACGCAAGAAGTTCCGCCATTTTATTTTATCACCGGCTATTTCATTTTTAGAATTTTCAAAATAAAATTGAATCAGCCATAAACATAAGTTTTTTTATTCAAGACATCCGGCAATATCCATAATGGCTAAAGTGCTCAAAGTTTCCATACGTTATTGTCGTGAATACTTCATGTATATGTATGTATATATATAAAGTTTGGAGGACTTTTCTTTTCGGCTGGACAACTAAAAATGAAACCCCTCGTATGTATCAGGCATGCCAGATAAACAGATAAAAAGGGACGCACGTATGAGCCAAGTCTGCGTTTTTTCTACCCTCGCTTATTTTTATAGAGAGTATTTTACTTTTTTCTCTTTATCCCTACATTTTTTCTAAATTGCTTGGCTTTATTCACTTTTCGTGACGCGGGCCAGGCAATTTTCACCTTCACAGATTTTCCACGGTTTGCCGTAATTTTTCCCGTTCCATGACTTCCGCGGCTATTCGAATTTTTTAAGGAAAATTCGTGGATGTCGAATTCGTTTTACAAATCAACTATTCCGATTACGTTTATCGAGCATTGAATATGGCTATATATACTTTGTATATACTTTGACAAGAATAATAAAATCTCAAAGAAGATATCACCATAAGATTATTAATATAATATTTCAAGCCTACCTATTTTCCAAGCCTACTACTTTTTATCACGCCCCATCTTTCATATTTTAAAACTTTTAAGGCTCAAGATGCTCGTAGTTATAGCGAAAAAAATATATGTTGACTGTTCGCTGCCAACCCCATAACAGAAGAAAAAGCACTGCTTTATTGCTAAAGGAAATCCATAAAAATTGAAACACATTGTAAAGAATATATACTTTTTATGCTTACGATCTATATAAGTTTACGTTCCGAATAATAAAACTTAAAAGAAATTATAGCGGAATTACTACTGCGTTTATGTACAAGGTTGTAAAAGTTATAAGGCTTAAAGGAGAGCGATGGGAGGGAGTGGCGCCGTCACTCATTAGAGAAGCCGTAAGAATAACGTTGGAGTCGTACGATTGATATATTTTTATTAAATATTATATGTTACATTCTTTAGTTTTATATAATGTAACTAAAGCATTATTGAATTCCTCTACTTATGCATTATTCATAATTTGTCGCTTGGTATCGGTTACTGTAACGTTATTAAATAAATATTAATTTATATCTCTTCATCGAAAATTACATCCAATAAATATAAATTAACCAAGTTTTAATTGCAATTAAAAATATCAACGATAAAATAATATAATATTATAGTGCATTTTAATATAAAATTTCAATTTTAACGTGATATGAAATTTAAAGGTAAATTAAATTATCAACAGAAATGATCTATAATTAAATTTCTCAATCCCGAAATGATAATAGCCTTTCATCGCGCAAAATATCCTGCCTACTGTTCCTGACAAAGTTTAATTTTTCTCCCGTTTCCCCGTTCATTCAGCAAATTCGATTAAGTCAAACTTTAGCTCGATTATCTCGAAAATTAAAATCGTGACGTTGGAGCGAAAGGTTATATAGAACAAAGACCGCGTATAGCTGCGCTGGCTGCACATATCAGCTATACGACGACGACGACGACAAATAGAGCGGAACGCCGTAGGGGCAAAACGCACGACTTGTCAGATTTTACATTTTCCCCTGCCCCCTTTCCCGTGCATAAGTGGGTCGCACTTACCGCCCATTTGATGCGAGTAAAGTATACGGCAAATGGAGTCGGAGGAGAACGTAGAGAAGGAGGGGGGAGTACGAGGAGAGTAGTAACGTTCTCCCTATATCCTTCCTCCCTTCCCAATGCGGATCAGCGCGAATACCCGTGAAATAGCGTCGCCTGTGTTTGGCAACTGCTGCCGGCGCTGCCAGCAGCTCTCACACAGACGTGCTTAAATGCAGCGGAGAATCGAATAGTTCTTATGCAAAAAGGCGTATATCGAATGGCATTCTGGAACGGGAGGCGCAAAAGTGGCTCCGCCGCCGCCGTTGGAGATCTAATAAGAGAAGGTTTAACGGAGAGGCGGCGAGCTTACTTTTAGACGGCGCCGATGCGGCAAATAGACTGATATGTGTGGAACCCCGGGAATATATCTTTAAGAGAAATATATAAAGTACCTACGTTTTATTTGAATTGCTCGGAGAGGGGTTACTTACCCTCTTTGCATTCTAATATATATATACTACAAATTCAATATCCAATATGCCGTAAAACTACAGAAGTGTGCATGTAGTGTTTTTCTGATATGTAAGTGGCTTCAATTGCCTTCTTAGGATTTGTGAACGGCAATGAAGCTTTTGCGGATTTATCCCGGCTTATTGTATTACGGCGTTCACCGAGACGTGTGTAATATGCATCCGTATACAAAGAGACCAAACGAGCACTTATAATATTTCACAGGTGGTTCTCGCGTGTTGCAATTAAAAGTAATTATTAAAGGTTAAGTTGCATAACATGCGTACTTGAATAACGCAAGGATTAAATGTATACACCAGCTCGCGGTATACAGGTTTCACATCGAGAAAATTTAATATATTCGAGAATTTCGACGATATAAATTATCGGAAATAGAAGCTGCTTATGTCCAGTAATTGATGTAGGTGAATTTAAATTATTTGTATAGTGTTTAATGAAGTGAAGGTTGAGAGCCGCTTGAAATGTAATGTTATTACAGTTAGCATGGAATCAACCAGCGATTTTACTGGAAAACAAGCCAAACCATGAGAATTGAAATAAACAAAATAATAAAAAAATAACTTTTGTTCGTGTAATTTAAAAATTATTGTAATCTGAAGAAGCGATTGTTCCTGGCGTAGCTCGGTTCGGTGCTTGCACCAGAACGAGAGAAAAAGAGAGAAAGAGTAAACGTGAGGATTTCTCTCTCGACAATACAAAGCATGCTTCTATACACTCGAGAGCAGTCAAACTTTTTCTTCCGTTGGTCAGTTCAGAAATACCTTAAAATTGCGAAAGTAATCTTGACCCATTTAATATTTCAAACCAAACGAGTTTCAAGCCCTTCAAAAAATAAATTCATAATCGGCAGACCTTTTATTCAGGGGTACGATGAATGAGCTTAAAAAAAATTATAAATATTCACAATAGTCAGAATATTGAGAAAAGTATTAGTAATTTTAATATTACGCGTGAACGGGTCTTTTTATTTCGAGTCTCTCCAAGTTCGGCAGTAGAGAACATGGGATGAAATCGTCGACTCGTTAAATAGGTTACATTATACTTCATTAATTACGTCATTGCTCAGTTCTCTCTACATTTTTCTGTACCATCCTCCTTGCGCGGGAATGGCCACGCATCTGTTGTTGCTCTTATTTTGGCAACTTTTCGACGTGATGGTCCAATTATTGTGAAGTTCAACGCTTCACGAGCTGTTGACACGCACCTCGTTTTCGACTACATAGGCGTACCTGCGAACTTTGTGAGCTTGTATACGTGCGTAACAGATTTAACATAACTGTAGTAAAATATGGTTATAAATTAATAATAAATTAGTGCAGGTAAATTTTTAACAATTATATTAAATACCTTTAGCATATTAGGCAACGTTTTCAAAATATTGTGACAATTTCCCTAATTAGAATATAAAATTACTTCTGATACCTGCCGATTCGATTACGTGTATCCCAATCAGCTGTAAATGAAGTTAATGTAAATCACGTTTATATGCAAATTAAAAATAATGGTACAAAATACGCGAATAAAATTATAAAGCACTTATATTTAATGTGTATCGCGATATCACTCAAATAAAACGTTCGAATAATACGTATTGCAAAACTGTTTATATTCGATATCGCGAAGCTAATAAAAAAATTCCTTTTGTTTGTAAACGATACTTTTTAAACTTAAAACAACATGATCACGTTTCATATTTTTGCATCCCCGAGTTTCTCTATTTACATCGAAAATTTCACAAGAAGTGAGAAAACCAACATTTTTCGTTCCACGAACACGATGTTTGTTGAATCTCCATACGTAAATTTATCCACATTTTTTGTGTGCAACGTAAATAATCGTTCCGTCGTTCGTTAAAGTAATTTTCAAAATTTCCACACGAATAATCAAAAAATCAGCAATTATCTTATCGCACTCTCGAGTGAATTCTCTTTTGCTCTATTCCTCAAAAATCTCAGTCCCTTCCTACAGACATACACACACATAGCAAACGGAAATGCGGTTCGAACACATCCATTACCCGCGTAAAGCCAGTTCCGAGATTCAAGCCTCGCCTCGTCGTCTCTCTCTCTCTCGCTCTCTCTTCCTCTACAGCAACAAAAACGTAAAACTCGTGGATTTTGCAGGAGGCCTCGCGCTCGCCGGCGCGCAAAGTGGATTCGAGGCAAATAAAATATTCAAGATTGCACATACGGGGTGCGCTCTGCCGCCGCCGCGTGCTGGAGGGAATTTTTTCGGAAAGGTCCTGCTGTGCCAGGAGAGCTCGCGGAGAAAATCCGATGTGCGCGCATGTATATTTTATGCGTCTCTCCGTTCGCGCGCAAGCGCGCATACATGTATACGTACGGGCCTGGCATTCGGAGAGAGAGAGAACGTCGGGGCTCTGTTGTCTATTCCCGGACGGGCGGCGCGCTCTCTCCTGTTTGCCGTTCGTGTGCTGCCGCGCGCGCCCTGCACGTGGCCGCTCCGGCGAACTGACCGATGGACTAATTCGCATTCGATAATGGCCGGGTTGGGAGGGACATAGAGAGAGGGAGAGGCCAAATATGCCTTTGCTCGCGCGGTCGTCTGTTTGACTCCCCTCCCTTCGTCGCTCTACCTCTGGAACAGACCGCTGAAAATTCCAGCCGATGACCGGGCCGCGTTTGTGTACTTTTTCACACGCGAGACAGGGTGCGGCTTGGCAAATTGCGCGTTCGAGTTTACATTGCCAACTTTCGATTGGTGAGAAGAGAATGATTGATTATGGATTTTTTTTTTCAAACTGTACTTTTTCGCGCATCGTAGATAGATCAAAAACTCTAATTAAAGTGCGTGTAGCACTTTGATGTATATGGGTGCGCTCAGGTCGCATAGAAACTTATTATGTAAGGGTGCGCGAGTTATCTGGGGTATCTCTTGCTTGTTTTTGTCCTTTACAACTAATTAACGAGGGAGATAATCGCGAACGGTATTTTTTTAATGAAAAATGTGGCGTGACTCGCGTGCCAGCCGAGAACTATGCGTGCATTGCGCTGTGGTGAAATGATTAAAAGTTTATTATGCAGGAGGTGAACACTTCGTCGCGCTAAAATCATCAAACGAGCGTTTATAACGTGCGCGCCATCCATAGTTTAAAATTTTTCACTTTCATATAGAAAATGTATTTCGGTTATCAAAACATTAAAAGTTTACAAAGCTATATTCTTCTGGCGAATTCTGTAAATTGGTTAAAGCTCGCATGCATGCCTGATTAAAAATGTCCGTTTGAAGTGTGTTCGAAACGATAAAAGTTTAAATAAATTGTCGCGTCCTTTGTGAATTTTCCCTTTGAATTTCGCGGCTTCAACATCGACGCACAATTCCAAGCGAATCCATTGAAATAATTATATCGCCGCGTTAATTACTTACCCCGCGAAAAGCCCATCGCATAGATGTCCCGAGGCGAAAAGCCATAGCGGGATGATTTTCTTTTTTTAATGGCCCTATTGTCTCGAATCGATCCGTCGCTAAAACGAAATTCACGTTATACGAGAGTTACGGAGGTGGCTCGTATAGGGCCAGACGTTTCTGCTCATATATTTTTTTTATCGAACTCTCGACCGAAAAAGAGCGACTCGCGCGCTTTTTCTGTCCGCCCCGTCGAATGGTCGCTATAGGTTTGCGAGATAAGAATTTATTTATGGCGAAGCTGTGTCGTGGAAGTTAATTGTCGCAAAAGTTTTAATGACGGGTGAAGTTCATCTGATGACGAGGATCATAAATGTTGCTTCGGAGTAGATGAATCCAGACTTGTAGAAACGAGTGTCTAGACAACTTTTAGACAAACTTCAATTTTCGTTGTTTACGAAGCATTTATTATAGCATGATTATTATATGTATTTAAAAGAAAGTTATTGTTTCATGACCTTTAATATGTTATTTGTAACAAAGAAACTTAGTTGTAGCTGCAATGCCAATTAAATAAATAAAGGCTGATTGCAGTCTGAGATCATCCCTTGATCGATGTCTGACTATATAAAGTTTATTCTACTTTGAATGAAAAACTACTTCTATCGTAATATCAAGATCAAACAATTCCACTAATGAAAATTTTGTTTATTAATCGATTAAAACCGAAAATATTTGTCATTGTAAATTTATTACCTTTACATTGTTGATATAAAATTATTATTTGAGTGACGAGTACAATTTCCAGAAGAGAGGCCGAAAGTAAATGTTCCCAGAAAATTATTTCCACTTACTCGGCCTCGCTCAACAATAGAGCCACATGTCTCTGACGCTTTTCGTGCACAGCTATGTCTATACTTCAAGGATTATATTGTGCTCTAGGGCACTAGTGTCCAAACATTCCTCGACCCAAGCGCTACGAGCATTTACCGTGTCGCCAAGTAAAATGCTTGTATTACTTGATTCCCAAGAATTATTATTAAATCCTACGTTTACCGTGCTGCTAAAAATACGATATTTTGTAATAATATTGTACAATATTTATGAAATTCTTGTAAGTACTTGAAATATGAACTGAACAAAAAAAAAATTGATTGACTTAAACCCGCGCATTTAAATTCGGTAAATTGAATAATTTCATTTAAACAAAATTATGAGATTAAATCAAATGTACAGTTCGTTTAATTAATTGAATCAATCATTGAATAAACGAAATATTCATTCGATTCAATCTAATATTTATCTTTCAAATAAAATTATACAATCATTCGTATTTAAATCACGGGTTTAATTGAGCCAATCCCATTTTTCTCGGTGTGCCATTGACTAATTGAGTAAAATAACTTAACAAGACCTATATTAAACAAAAAAATGCGCCATATCAACTGTAATTATATGTCAACAAAGCATTTTAACAATAAAAAAAAACAAATTTATCCAAACAATATAAACATCTAGTATATATTTATCAAATCGATACTTTTCAATTAAAAATATATAAACTACAAAGCGATCGAACTAATGAAAATAAATTTTCATCGATTAGCACGTAGCTGAGCTTCGCAATGATGAAATTCCCATGCCTCGACATGCTCGGTAGATTATTGAACGCGAATTAAGTTCCATTAATATTATATACATATACAATAGCGCAGCCATTATAAAAAGCTCAATACAGCTCGCGCCCAATTTCCAATATCAAAAGAGCGCAAAAAGAACGCTTGGCGTATACCAGGGAGCTACGAAAATCTATTATATCAATAAAACGTATTACGCGATTAGTCAAGAGCTCGCGCAGCAGCCTGCGCACCGTTACGCTACGGGGGCGGGAAGACAACCAATTAAACCGGTAGCTCGCTGTGCTATACGCGCGCTGGCGCTACGTTCTTTCGCGTTCCCCTTATACGCGCCATCGAATTGAATTAAAAGAAATAAAATGGAACTGTGCTGGAGAGAAGGAGGAGGGAACACGGAGACCGGAGCTATATAGTATGTAGTCGCAGCTCTCCCTTTTCCTCTCTCTTACCGCTGTGCGAGTTATCGCTTAAATTTCTATTTATTTCGGGAAGCCGAGGAATTTTTTTCCTCCCTTCGCACGCGCGAAAGACACGACTAAAGAGAGAGGGACGCATATATAGAATGAAAGAGTTCGCCTCTTTTCTCCCCCTTTTTTCCCGTTACGTACGATCGAATAAAAAGCGTATATAAAACACGCGCGGGGCGTTCTCGCGATAACGCGCCTCGCGTATATATACTCGTTCGCCTATATAGATCGGTCCACCCGCTCCTTCGCGTATAGGTACATACCTACGCGTGACTGGACGCGAGAAGGAGTTGAGACGGGGGGTCGAGGAACGCTGCGTGTACGACGGGCACTCCCATGTACATTACACGAACACACACACACACACGCATTATACTAGCACAGGGAGACTAACGCGGGTTATATACAGTATATACCGTCGCGGCGAGCTCAATTTTCCTCCCCGGCAATTCGCTTTGCACAGGCCAGCAGTCTGCTCGGACTTTGTCCGCGTTAAGACGGCGACACGCCTGGCGGCAAGGCCCTTCTCGCTATACCTCCTCCCTCGGTATATAGTATATACAGTTTCTCCCGCTCTCCTCTCCACTTCGGGTTATACGGGGTAATAATAGCCCCTGTAACACCATCTTAACCTCTCGCACCCGCGCAGCTTCTCTCTCTCCCTCCCTCGCGGGGAGGGAGTTTATGGGGGTATCGTAAAGGTGCCGGCTGTAGGTATAGGTATGGGTGCGGAAAGGGAATAAATTACTAAGGCGAAGCGGCACACGGGTGCCGCGAGAATTATAATTATTATTAATTTTTCGTGAATTTATCAAGGGGCGGCAAATGCGCACTCGCGTGTATAGGGTAGGTCGCGCGCGCGAGTGAGTAATGCGGAATAAACTGGAATAACGATTGCGACTTTATGTCGCGACCACGGCGGCGGCTCGTGGTGTATATATGTATGTATGTAGTGGCGTGTGGCATGGCGCACGCGCGCGATATTTTCAGGTTATTTATGAATGTAATCGTTCGCTATAAATTCGCTTTTATTGTCGACGCGCAGCCGCGTGCCTGGCCACGACGACGCTGCAGCTACCGCACGCGTCCCGCGAGCTTTTAAGAAAACACGCGCGCAGCTCTCTTTCTCTCCGCGACGCCGCTGCGCGCCGTCCTTGTCCTCGTCCGCGTCTATGTATATATGTATAGAAGCGTATTGCTGGAGGCAGAGCGGGCGAAAACAGCGCCGCGTTCTCAAATGCTGAATGAGTAATTGCGCGAGTGCTGAAAAATTCAAGGGGTCGCGGGGCTCTTTCTCTCTCGAGCTTTGTGCGCGAGCTAGAGAGAGCATACTGTTGGATTTTCCCCGGCGATCCTACGAATTATTATTACACCTATTCATTTTGAAGCGGCCGCTAGCCTTTCTACCCACCCCACTGAGATACATAAAAATCTCTTGTGTAGTCCCTTTGGTGAATAAGAGAGAGAGAAAGGGCGAATGTTTATTGCGCGCCAGTTTCTTTGTGCGCTTATATAGCGTATGTGCGCGGCGGGATTTTTTCTTCTTCTTCGGTGGATGAAATGAATAAGAATAGCGCGTAATGAGAAGCCATTGTGCGCGCGGGAAGAATTTTTCGGCATGGCCGAATACGGCTTTGAACTATAATGCTGGTGTATCTATAGGATACTGAGCAATGAGTGCGAAAAACGGTGCTATTAATTTTTTCTCGCATTGTATTGTACACATTTGGTTTATTAATATTGGGTTATGTGTAATTTGATGGATGTTCGATAGAGTTCTAGGACCTATTTATTCGATATTCTTATTATTATGGATATAATGGAGGTATAAGAATATGAACATTTTATGGCTGGGCTCGAGGTACCTTATTGTTTGTATATTTTTAATACTTTTTACGTTTCCAAAAGGAAAGCTTTGCTATAGTTACAACTATGTTTTAAAACTCAAAGTTTCATGTTTCACAATGTTTAAAATGGTTCCGAAACAGAATTATTTATAAAAATTTCGTGTACGGTATTTTGAAAACAGTCGAAATTCTTTTTAACGTACCACACATTTACCGCACGATTTTCGTTGCTCTTTATACTTTAAACTATATCAGAAAAAAGTTGAATCCGCTAAAGAACCTTTCTGTATTTTACACAAAAAATATAAAATATACAAAACATAAAATATAGAGAAAACAAGCTTTTACTTGATTTCTGCGGGATGAAAAAGTAATTCGTATCCTTTCAAAAGTTTCACATATTTACAATAAATGTGTTTACAAATAATACAAATATATTATCAGACCCGTGAGCGCTCAATTTGATCCAGAGGACTTTAAGCAGAGGCTAACAACGTGATGCCCGAAACGAGAGCGTGAGAGAGATAGACGTGTCGATATACTCGTGTGATGGATCGCCGCTAATGTAGCGCAACGCAAATCGCGAGCACGCCGCAGTGAGCGAAAGAGCGTGCGGCTGCATGCAAGATGATGCGGTACTCGACGCTGGAAATGTAAGCCGAGTTCTTGGCAAAGCCCTTGCAGTTCTCAAAACGTCTGTCGAAAACCGTGCTACTGTCGTTATGTCGCAAAGCTTGGGAGAAAGCTTTAATGAAAAGCACATATGTATACGAAATACAAATACATATAGGTAAGGATTTTGAGTTGTCTGGCTTTCAAGTATATTTTGTATTAGAAAAAAATGATTGATTATAAACGATACAAGTATAATTTTGTATTAGAAAAAACTGATTGAATTTAAAGTCTACTTACTATCGTTAGAAGTCTTCGTTTTATTGACAATTTTATGGTTTGATTAAGACAAACTGTCAAAAAAAGTACCTTTTTTGCAAGTGGAACTTTTTTTCACACTTTTATGCATCCCCGTATTGCTCCGTGCGTGGCACACTAAATATGGATTACATAGGACTGATTTTCTATGTAAAAATTGAAGATGTTACACCCTGTCTCGTGTATGTGCTTTGCACGGCCAGCTACTAGTAGCAGTGAATTAGTTTTAAAAAATAATTCACAGTATTATGGATTTTTATATAGAGCATATATCATAGAGCAGAAAAAGCATTTTTGCTAATTAAATTATAGTTCCATTTTTTAATATTTTAAAAAGTGAAAATTAAAATGAATATTTTTAAATTGAAAGTGAATCGAACGTTACGCAACAAATAAGATTATTGCGACACAACAAAATGAATATATTATATATATTATGTTGGCGTTCGCAAATTATCTAATGGGTGATACGTGACTTGTTAAACGCATTTCCATTTTCTTAAACGGTGATATCACATGTCACAAACGAATTTGTAAAAAAATTTGTAAAAATTGGAAAATTGTTTAAAATGCGTCTAAATATGCATTTTGAGTTGAAACATCCCTACAGGCGATTTCCAATACTGAAGAACCTGAATTTCTATTCACGTAGGTTGTCCGCAGCATCTAGAGCAGAATCTCAGATGAGAAATTGACCAGAGAAATAAAATGAGATCTCACCTGAGAAGTCATCTGAGATCTCACCTGAGATTTTTCAGTAGGGTTAGATACGGGTTATATAGCCATAAAATCCTTAAACCTTCTATATTATGGTTGGAATGAATTATCATTGCAATAAGTTGAAATTATTTCATAAGATTTACAATATTTAAATGTACTTCGATAGCTGTAACGTTTTAAATAAAAGTTACATCATTTTAGTAATATACTATAATATACTCTATTAGTGTCTATGTACTGTAATAAGAGTAACCTTTCATTCGTCGAAGGTTATATTCATTACGTATGAATATATAATACTCCTAACTAATTTCACTGTTGTCCTTTAGAAAAGTGACACAACACAATTTGAACGTGTAAAATGCAAATTCACCACAAGCTCTTGCGTTATAACAGACCGAGCCGCGAATCACGAGCCCGAGAGCACTGCCAGGGCGACCAACTACGTTACAATCTCGGCTTAGAGCACGCATCGATGATTTTCGGATTATTACGTCCATCTGCGATATTCAATCCCGGCGGTGACGAATGGTAAGACTCGATTGCGGCAGCAGAAGGGAGGGATGTATATAGAGAGAATTTCAGCATGCGAACAGAGGCGCGCCCAAATACGCCCGCACGCTGCACTGCCTTAATCTGATTATCAGCGTAGCGTAAGAGTTCCGGCTGGTCACCTAATATAATTTGCATCCACCGCTCAAAGCTCATTACATCAATAGAGGCCGACGCCCGCCTATAGACAGTTTTTCCGTGCTTTTGATGTTTCTGGTTCGAATGATCGTTTTGTACATTTTATTTACATTCCATGTTATTTTATTTTCAATGATAAAGTTTGTAAGTACATACAAGTTCATTTTATATATGATTGGAAACTTTGTTATTTTACAATTGTCAGTTCATATATATAGAAGAAGAAAAAAACCGCTGTCAATATATTGGCACATGGATTTCTCAAACTAATTTACTTAATTCATAGTGGTAATTTTTAAGATGAATAATTAATTAGTTCACTGCTATTTGTGTTTATGTTCATCCGTGGATAAACCATTATGGAAAAAGTACTAATCATTGGTCATCGTAAGCGCTTAGAGTTAGATATTATAAGAGTTAGACGTAGAAAAATGTAACGACTATGTAATTGTAAAATCGTTCTTCAAATTATCAGAAAAAATTAAAAAAGCATATTTTATAATTTTACCAGCAGAAATTAATTAAATAACAACGACTATCAATGCACTAGTAATTGGCCACCATGAACACAAATAACAGATCCTAATGTCCAAATTTTCTCTCCAATACTTGACCCCCTTGTTTATACAATACAGTACAGTCTTTCTAGATCTAAAAAATATATAGTGAATTTTTCATTGTCAACTTACATAAACCGATGTGTGTAATAAGGGAAGTCCAAGCAACACGAAACACTCTTTTGGAACATTTTTTTGGATGATGGCGATGAAATAATAGTTGGCATTAGAGATATGTAACAACATTGTTGACTATATGCTAGTGTAAATTGGGCGCCTGTGCGGCGGAATAGGTTCAAAACATAGACCGAATTCCTTTTGGGTGTCGATTCTTATGATTTCATCAACATAAGTAAACGTATATATTTTGGTTTTTAAATGCGCGATTTAGTACAAACTTTGTAAGGGTATTGTATTTTAGTTATATTTGAAGTAGTCATTGTTATAATTGAGTTATTCATTGTAGTACATAATAATTTTTAACAAATGTTAAAAAGTACTAGTGCCGGGCAAGACAGAACGAGCAGTATGGAACACTTCGCTCGTAATAATTTTTTTTCATATTCTTATTAAGACTTGATTCAGTGAAACTCCAATTATCCATATTTAGAAGATACCCGCCCTATGTACTGGCTGCCCAAGTGCCGTTACCGATGCAATATAGAAATGAGCAATAAACGAATCGTTAACAAAATTGCACTAGAAACCGAATGGAATGATGTTTTTTTATCTACATAAATCCGTTTATGTAGACCGCACATCATCTCTTTCGAAATTAAACACAAAATACCCTTGTTGAAAAGTCGTGCGGTCTCGTGCTCCCGCTCGTCTATAATTTCTCTGACACTTTTCTCTCGCAGCCGCCCTCTTGACACACTCTGTACGAGCGACTGCGCCACCGGCAGGTATACACTCATCGGCGGCGGCTAAGGCAAACTAAGAGAGAGGAGAGACGGCGAGGGTAGCGCGCAAAGGAGTCCAGAAATAGCCATAAATTGTCTTTATCGCGGCTCGGCCCGATATTTCACATTAATGCCGAACTGAAATAAAACGTCTCATAAAACGGGAGAGTTCAAAACAATCCCAGAATAGAGCGCGCAGAGGTCGATTCAACTTTTCCGTATAACGCCGCTCAACGCGCACACGGGGGAATTGCCACCGATATTCGGCGCTCGCGACCTGCCGTGAAGATAGCGAGCGCGCGCGCAGGTCGACAGAGACGCAGAGCCAAAGAGATAGCACCTTCGGGTCATTCACTTTTCGCGTTGGCGTAATGTTTTTTTTTTTTTTTACTAGAAGTGACGGTACGTATGCGGTATAAAATTTATATTAAATCATTAGATTGAATGAATTAATTCAACAAAATATAATTTATTAATATTAATACATTATCATGATTCTCATGTTGGAAAAATGTTCAAAAAGAAACTTTTTATATCGCATTAAAAAAAAAAATTTATCGAGCTTTTTGTCCATTTCAACAAACAAGTGGAGAAGAGCTTTTCAAGCTTACAATTATCGAGGTGTCGGATAAGACATCGTTATTCGATAAGATATTTTTATAATAAAAATTAATAAATAAAAATTATTATCATTTTTTAATCCATTGAATTTTTCATTATTCAGAAATAAACAGATTTATTATTCCTACAATATTGATGAGGTTTTATTTACATCGAAACTTTGATTTATGTGATATAAGTAATTATTATGAAAAATTTAATGGGATTCATTATAATTAATTTAATTTGCAGTGTTTTTTAAGAATCTGATCATTTTCTAAAAAATGTAGCGCATCTACGCTAATATTCGTATTCCAGTAAATTTCCATTACTCCTATAAGTGTAATAATTATTATTTGCACGGGATAAATATAGCGAGGGTACTGTGTGGGTCTATGTACACCCGAGGGAAGTTGATACTTTCCGAACGTGCATGGTCAATTTGAAAATCCTGCAATCTCATTGAACGATTCCAATTTAGGGTTAATGTTTACACTTGAATTGTCCAATGGGATTGTGGGATTTTTAAATTTACCAGGCACGTTCGGAAAGAATCAACGTCCCTCGGGTGTACATGTATATATGAATATTGGAATATGAGAAAGCGGATCGCAAAATTCGCTGCGCATCTCGCGAGTCAGTGCGAAGCAAAGGGAGCCAACATAAGCATACGTGACTTATACCGACCTTTTACTTTCTCAAAGAGAAACCTTTTTAACATTGGACAACGTAGCCTTGGCGGAACGAGCCATTGGCAGGGAACCATTCAATGTAGGAGACTTTTTTGGCCATTGATTATCATCTCATTATTTTATCGAACGCATGAATTTTGTAAAATTTCTGTGTTAGTACATCGAATCAATTAAACACTCAGTGAATTCGTGTGACGTATATCAATCTGAGCGTATATATAAATCAATTTCAACACGACGTATATAAATCGAAGCGTATATATACCCAGAACTCTCATACAGAATTTTCGAATTTAAACAAACGATCATCGTGTAATCTTACTGATTATTATTTGTAATTCAAGTTTTTTTAATACTTAAAAGTTAATTAGATTTTTATTTTATTATTGGAAATATTTAGCTATAAATAGTAAAGGATTCGAATATTATTATATAACTCTTTTCTTTCGTCAAACGTACTAAAATGAAAAAACTTTCAAACATTACCTACTTTTGAAAATGCTTTTGAAGCACCAGAATGCATCGAATAAAATGTTTCACATATCCAGATTTATGAAGTATTAGATATGTCGTGCTTTCTATGTCAGTTTAGTGGACGTCAGAATGAGGCCGCCTTAAAATCGGGTAAGACGTTCTGAGCGGATGACAATAGAGAGAAAGAAGTTCCAGAAGTGCCCATTTAGATGGACATTTTGTCGGTGTCAGTATGTGCACATGTAACAAAAAATATTCATGTAGTTGTTAGTAGGACACTGAAATGCTGCAAACAGAATATTGTCATGTTTTTATGATAGTTTCGTATCTGAGATGTCGTGTGCACTTTTACGATACTAAAGCAGTATGTAAGAAGCAAATGTCTTTACGGGACCAACAATTTCTATAAGAACGTAACAGGTATCATTATCAATTTTATGATGAAATGTATGAAATATATCACACTCAATTATTTCAGATCATTTGTCGTTTAAATTTCTGTTACATCAAAGTAAAATATTGAATGAAAATAATAAGAAATATTGATATAAAAAATACGCCAGAGAATTTTTCACATTATTTAAAATAAAAACAAAAACTAAACGATAAATAAAAACTAAATTTGCGTGTGTATAATTTAATGTTTTCTTAAAGATTAGCAAAAAATATTACACTTATAGAGAACAACCAAAGATGACATTTACTAGTATTAGCCAAAAAATAAAATTTCATTCCATTAAAAAAAAATATATCCCATTTATTTGTTTATCTCGGCTTATATAAAAGGCATCATGTATATATAGCTATACCTATTTATATACCGTCTTTCTAAGCCAATTTCATGTCTAAAACAGCGTTAAGTTCGTAACAGGATCGAAGGAAGGTGTGCTCTCCCCGTTCGTCCAATAACAGTAGATGGCCGACGACGCGGCACTGTGAAGGTATTGATAAATTTACCCCCGGGCCGAAGATAATAGCCTTAGTTTTATTAGCCGACGGCCTATGCGAACACTCGCGAGGTCGGACGGGAGATTCCTTCGGATAACTTTGAATGGATGCGAACGAGCGAGGGTTCAAAGGAGAACGTCTGCGGTGGTATCTATATAGGATATATATGTAGACTCGGGGAAGACAGGGCGAGCCCATCCATCAGGTTCCATCAGATACGATGAAATATGTATATTTTTACTGACTGAAGGGATAGGAGAGATAAGGTGGGCATGCGGGCATAACGTAAATATAGTTGTATGATGTTAATGGATTAGATAGGTATGGTACAAATTGGGGCTATGTCGACAAAGAGAAGTGTGTTTTGGATGGCTTGTATAACATATGTATATATGATAGCCGTTGTCGATAAATACCTTTTGTGAAAATGCCTCTTTGCAGATTAATTTCTGACCGTAAGAAATATCATTGCCAGGCTCTGTATAATCTTTCGTAATTAAAATAATCAATTTATACTTGTTCGTACAGTCTACGTTTTCTGTAATGTTGTTTACTTCTACCGATATATTTAGTCCTTTATAAGAAAGATAATATAACGAAATGAAAAAATAATAAATTATTATTTTGCATTTTCTCATCACGTTTCTCATTCTTATTTATCAACTTTATATTTATAATTAAACTACTTGTAATGAAATATTTTGCTACCCTTACAATTTTTCAAAAATAAAAATCAATGTTCATATCAATAAAACCTGTGTCGATTCATCCGATTTAGCGCATCCAACGATTTAACCAACCAAATCAATCACCTATTATTTCATGCATTTCAAATGTATACATTCCGAATGACAATCAACTTTTAACTATATACAATTCCCTCAGGGCCTCTCTCGCGTTCCACCATCCGCCAACTCAGCTCGCGCCGGCCAAATTAGCGTATCGAACAACATCCATCAGTCGCGGCGCGCGCGCGCTCGCGAAAACGATAACGACGAAAAATTTTTCAAAGGGAAAAAAGCAGAGCACGCACGTGTATATATAGGTATATAACATCAGGGTGCGCGGGCACACACACACACACGCGAGGCGCCAGGAGAATGCGCGTATATATATATAACGAGCCAGCGCGGAAATCCCAGAGGATATATACATCAACCGCCGGCCGGCAACGTTGGCCAGTCTCGCAAACATCCGGATGCCGAGAGAAGTAGGTATAGGTACTGGTACTGCTACCTACTCCCTCTCTCTCTCTCTCTCTCTCTCTCTCGCGCTCTCTCTCTCTCTCTCTCGCTCTCACTCTCTCTCTCTCTCTCTCTCTCTCTCTCTCTCTCTCTCTCTCTCTAGTCAAGCCAAATATGAAGAGCAAAGAGCTAGGAATATATAGAGACACAGAGGAGAGAGAGAGAGAGAGAGAGGTAGAAAGAGCGAGAGGGGGAAAAGCTCCCGATAAGCCGGATGCAGTGGAAATCAACGTGCAGGTATATAGCGCCGCGGCCCGGACGTTATGCACGCTTATACACATACAGAGCGTGCGCGTGTTTGCTAATATCGCGGACATGTCATATCCGAAAGCCAAACACTCGGCGATAGCGCGCCCGCGCGGCCCGCAGCCGATGGTACGTGCGATAGTTGCCCGTCCATTAATTAGAATCCTATACTCTTCTCTCTCTCTCTCACTCTCATGTCGTACAGCGTGGCAGCCGTTATGGCTATGTAGATGCGCGGTAAAATGGAGAGAGGGCGGGGACTTGTAGTCGGGGGGAGTGAGCGTTTTCCGATCGAAAATTTCTTAGCGTGATTCGCACGGCCGCTTTAATAAGGCGCGTAACGATCCGGTCGTTACGTAGACGAGAGAAAGGGGAGGAGATGCCGAGGGATATAGGGCAGTGTATATATATGGTGCCGTATATACACGGTGCTGGAGATGGAATTGGGACCTGGATGGAGGATTGTTACGGGCAGAGTTGTGATTGATACTTGGGAGATGGGTAAAACGAGTTAGACACTATAGGGGTGAGTTTGTGGCTATGGGTTTTAGGGCTATATGGGAAGGTAAATTGCGTAGTATTGTTGCAGTAATAAATGTTTTGAATGGACTTTATTAATGTTTAGATAGTACGAAGGTGATTGTTATCGAAGGATTCGTAGTTCGTTATGTGTATACTCTGTGATGAGCAAAAAAAAAATGATAAATATGTATAGAAAAATTTTAAATAATTTCATGCATTTTCATTTGATTTTAAATGAAAGCGAAAATACGTTATGGCTGTTTCAAGCAATTTCTAGGCTTGTTCTGCGTAAGATAATTTACCATGACATTATTATACAATTATGTTTAGGAAAAGGAACGGAAGGTTTTTATATTTCTTGTAGAGGATATGTTTTTTTTGTTTTTATTGTTCTTGAAGTATGTTTAGAAGCATTTTTGTATCTTGTAAAGTAGGAATAAAATTAAGGATACTCCAGGGATGATATTGACTTCACACAAAGTCAAAATGTTAAAATTCCAATTTAATCCACAAAAGTTTTTACTCCAAAAACGAAATTAGTCTTGTGATAACCCTGGTAGAAATCTTAAGCAGAAGCTTGATATTTTTCAGTTAAATTTATGACTAAAAACGAACATTGCTTGTATTTAATAATTATGTAACGATCCGAAATCAATTATGGTATTTACACTTCATAAAATATTTATTTTAAGTAATGGTAGAACACTTTTAGATGAATTATATTATGTTTGCATTATGATTTTTGAAAAAATGCTTAACACGCTAGTTATAAATATGGTTAATTTTCTACCAGGGAAGAGCTAAATAAAAAAACTGGCTAAGTGTATGCTTACTTAGTTGAATGACTATGTTTTAGATTAATACTCTTCTAAACAAGTAAAAAAGATTCGGAAAATTTTGAAATAATTTATAAACCATTAATTTCATATTTTTTTCCACCTTATATGTTTAATGAAGCTTTCTCCTATAGTGAGGCCGAGGAATGTTAAAATATCTGTGGCCAAATTAGGCGTATTGCCGAATTACTTAGAATTACCTTATAATATGCAATGTTTAATAGAAAAATACAAGAACGGGCATAAATGAAATTCCTGAAGCATCGAGCACCAAAGTTGAAATCACCAACGTTAATTCAAGGTAGTATAGTTGCCACCGTAATAAAGATACTTATTAAAACTTTGAATAACCAACTCTTGGTCAAGATTATGTAAAAGACTTTATCAAAATTAAACCATCCACACATGTAAAATTGTCTATAGTAAAAGCCTCCGAATTCATTAAATTGAATCTCGCACAAAACTCTGAACTCTATATACAAAAAACTATATTTTTTCCAGTTTTATTAGCAGTTGGTACACCGGGTTACCCGTACTTTTATTCTCACGCTCGTCAACTGAACCAATGGCACTCCCACTCGCGTATATAACGCGCATGGCACTAATATGCGGCCGGACGGCCCGCAGTCTAACCTCCTCCCATTACACGGCTGGCGCGCGCCGCTAAACCGTTCGAGTTTATACCTCGAACCAGCTACACGCAGTAGTATAAACTACGCGCGGCGCGCCGTATATAGGTACTGCGCCGAACGCGCTATATATCACCAGTAAGCGCGCGCGAGCCGTACAACGACTTATTTCCCGCGCGTTTGAATGCGGAGCGCGCGGGATTCTCCGATCGCGTTGAAACGGTTATGCGGCGCGCGGTTAACTCACTCCGTATATGCACATATACCGTAAATTTATCAAATACCAACTTTATATCCCATGTTTCAAATAAATTGTACATAGAAAATATTTTAAATCTCTACAGCGGGTCTCAACTAAAAAGCCAATTACAAAAAAAAAAAGAAAAGAAAATACCCCGTGAGTGGTTATACCTTTTCTTAGCATCACGAGTCACCTTTCTTAGCGCGCAGCCGAGTTGCTATATCTTTCTTAGCAGACGTTATGCAGTTCGATGGTTTTGAGTGCGAGGGTAAATGCAACTCAAGCATACATGAATTCGGGCCTCGTCGGTTCTCGAAAATGAATTTAGTGTCGCAGCTTGGTGGTGGATAGAGAGACAAAGAGTGAGAGAGAGAAAGGGGGGGAGAGAGACAAAGGATAGGGTAGTCGAAAAGGACGCGAGAGCGCGCGTGCAGTATTAAAATTTCATCAATTCCCCGTTATTATTGAAAATCGATGCGAGAATGCGAACGCGTGTGATCGGGGGAGTTCAGTTAAGAACCGTATAGAAGCCACTGTTGCGCCGAAAAGTGCGCAAAGCGAGCCAAACTCGCGCTAATGACGTTTGCGGTTTTTAATTATACGGTTTTTATCTCCGCGTGTTATTTGGTTACAGTTTTTGCACATGTCGGCCCTTTTCATCGCTTTGAAACAATGTATGATGCGGTAAGGTCGTTTTAACAATCTATAGCTCTGCTGAAAGTCGTTTATTTTTCATCCATTTGTGCGAAACTCTTTTTATGGCAATTTCGGTAGATATACGCCTAAGATGGCTAGAAAAATCGTTTCACGAATGGGAGAAAAATATTTCAGCAGGAATATATTATATTATTATTTTATGCGTATAATAAAGTGCAACCGAATGTTTCAACGTAAACAAATTTTATTAATAAAGATTAAAGAGTATATATAGCTGATTACGACTTGATTTTTCATCCGAATCTGTTATACAATGTTTGACAAAACTACCGTTTATAATCTTCCCAACTAATGAAAAAAAAACGTACAGACGAAAAGTGAGCCTGGATAAATTACAATCTCGTAATCCTCTTTCGACTGGCCTGGCATTCGAGCGAGGGATCTATTTTAATGATACGTGTGCTCCAGAGTTCGGCATAGCAGTTTTCCAAAAATTCAAAAAATTTCAAAAACACGCCTACCACGTGCTCAGCCGTTACACACATATCAAAAAAACTTTTTTACCCTCGACACCAATCCACCGTTCACGCGCTCGTCCGTGCTTGTATTTATACCTATACAGCGCGGCGAGATCCACTCGAGAGGGAAAAATCGAAATTCCTCTCGCATGTGTCAATGCAGTCAATCAAGAGCATGCACGCGATTATTCAGCGACATATATGGCAATGGGCGAGCGTTAAATCGCCCAGTCTTCTTCATCCAGAGCTGATACCTCGTCTCTGCCCCCCCTCCGGGAATCCCGCTAAAAACGCAACGGTAAACAAGTGACATAATTTCGTCCCTATGGGAGCGCGCTCGTTGTTGGAAAATGATGATACATGTATATATAATCCCCGTGACGCGCGGCTGACGCGATTGAAATCAAGCGAGGATCTCTTGTCTACTGTGAATGCGCACCGAGCTATATCTATGTGTGTGTATGTATGTAGATGTCGAAATTCCGGAAAAAATCTGGCATTTTTGCGATTCCAAAACTGTTGAAAACGTAACGAAAAGACGTGTATGCTTTTGAACAATGTTATTCCCGTTTTTCATACCACATATATATCATACCAGAAATACGTTGAACTATTAAATACGCTTTTGCGGTCGTAAGTAAATGCTTTTGTTTCGATTTCCATATAGGAAAACTTGTTGATTTTAGATACGATATACTCTTTTGACAAAAGTAACAATAAAAGTAATGCATCTAAAAATTTTGTTAAATATCAGTGAATAACAAGGAAAATGCATGAAAAACGCGCAGACACGTATATTATATATCGGTACAACAAATTTTGGAATGACATTTTGCCAAAAGCAATTGTCACTGCCAAGGAAGTGGAACGTATGCTACTACACCTCCGTTAAAACGAAATTCCCGCAACTATATATATACACCAAGTGACGAGTCAGGGACGAAAAGATTTTTAATAAAAGCCTAAGTGACTTCCCTCGTACTCCGCCTCTTTCTACCTCTCTCACTCCAAAAAGTGCACTCGCTAATAATTCTTTGCTCGCTTGCACGTGGCTGGCGGCTATAATACCAGGCTCGGTGTTCGGTGCGAGCGCGCGGCGCACATGCAACGGCACTCTCGCGACTATCTGCGCTCGGGGGCGCAAAGGAAAAAAAGACTTATCTCTCCGTGAAAACTCCGCGCGAATGGGACTTTTTGGTGCACGCGGCGCTAGAATAACAATAGTTTGTTTGCGTAACGTTGCTATGGGGTTCTAAACATTTCTCCTTTTGCCGAATGAATGTTTACGGTTATTGCTGTTGCGTTAGTGGAAAAAAGAAGAGATTTCGGGTCGAGAATGGAAATCGAACAAACTGTCGGAAAATGACCTAAAAATCTTGAGAGAAAAATGTGAACGATACTGGAATAACTGTTTTGTTTAATTTGTATATAAAATTATGAATCAATAGTGTAAAAGAAGTAAAAGGATGTTCAGAAATATGTTTTGTATTCTGAAAAGATATAATAATGTTGAGTAATAAGGTATCGAAATATGTAGAAAAAGGTAGGGCCTTCTTCTTTTATAATATCTTTCGTACCATTCAATTATCTATCATTTTAAGTGAATATATTACGAACATTCCTTACTCAGACTTTTTCTGACCCCGTTAAAAATATCATTTCTTTTTATAAAAGAATTAATTGAATTGAAAACGCCACTCCTTTCATAATGCTCATTTATTTATCAACCATTCATGAATTCCATAATATCTATCAATTTTAATTTATATATAGATTGACTGCCTTTACTGTAAGATATTTCATTTTGCATTTGAAATATAATAAAAGCGCCATCACACAGCCATTCGAAGACTACTTCGAATTCTTGCTTAAAACATGATGACTCTTAAAACGTCGAGCTGTCTATGAGAATTGAAGGGAGAGAAAATTGAGGCGAGCCTTCCGCTCGGCGCGCACCCTTCTTCTCTCTTTCTCTTTCTCTCATTCACCACCGTCGATTTTTCTCTCTCTCTCGCTCTTTCGGCGCTGCGGTTTGTGCAGCTTTGTCGCTGGGAATCCAGAAAATCTCGGAAAAATTCCGGCTTCCCTAACCAGGGCACGTCGGTGGGAAACTTCCGGAGCATCAGCCGACCTTCCCTCTCTTTTTCCCCCTGCGTCGTCGTAACTATAGCCCCGTGCTCACAGCGCTCCGGTTTCGACTGATTCGCCACAGCGACTCCATAACTCTCGGCTCTATAGCGTCGAGCGCTTTTCTTCAAGCTCTGAGCTGTATGCGGTGTGGTGTGTGTGTATGTATGTGCGCGAACGTCTGCGCGAAACCGCAAACGTACACGGTTTTACGGGACGCGATGCGTCAAGTTTGCAAAAGTGGGTGAGCAGCGTCGCGCGGACTTTTGAAAAACTTTTTGACCTCGTTACTATGCTTCCGGTATTATTACGCTATCGGGAGTATAATTTCGTTAAAGGACGAGGCGGTGAATAGTTCGTGATATATATACATATAACATTTTATCGGTAATCTCGAAGCAAGCGTAGAAATTAATTGGGCTAATCTGGAAAATCAATTTTTTCCGCACTTCACCCAGTGCTTGAAGTTGATTGATGTCCTATAAAGTGATGACGCCCTCGTTTCCACTGACTACATTTGTCATACTCTCGTGAGGTCGTCGTCCTTGCTCATCATCGGTCTTCTCTCGCGAGTATTTTTCCTTTCCACCCCCCATACTTTGTCCCTTCCCGTTCGCGCGCTTCGTCATCATCATGAAGCTGGAGTCGTTGCCTTTGTAGGGCGGAAGGTATAAGGAGTAGGGGTTGTAAAACTTTTATTCCTTTATGTCTTTTTCCTTCTTTCTTTCAGTATGTATAATTTACCATAATCAGGAATAATGTTAATCGAATTAAATAAATGCAGCTATCAGAAAATTTTATATGTAATAGCGTTGTTGTATAAAAAATATAGTGCGTAAAGGGCGTAATATAATGTTTTCAGACTGGATTTTCGTTATTTCAATTTAGTTTTTAGTGTTTTTGCTGAACTAAACTCGCATGTAACAAAAACATAACAAATTACTGAAATTTATTGATAAAAATGTAGGTTTCACAAAATAAAAAAAAAAATTGAAAATATCAGTAAATACTTGTAAGGATGTTAATTGCCAAACACTCCGTGTTTCGGATACGTATTAATTATAAATACTCAGGATTTTAGGAAATAGAGTTTAGGTATATAAATTCATCGTTGTTGATTTTATACATATATTTATAGTCCGAATACGATTAATTTAAAAAACAAGTAAAAACTGTTGCTAGGAAGAAAATAAATTGTTGATTTTCTATTAGTTACGAGTCTACGTGTAACCTTTGAATGACAAATTGACGCCGCGACGAATAAATCTTGAGTTAAAAATAAAGGTATTTTGTGGTTTATCATACTTTTCTATACTTTCCTGCCGAGTGTGAATGCCTAAATTCTAAAACAAAAAACCTACTATGAGGTTACCAAATTTGTTTACTCTTCCTTAGAGGGTTATCACCATAGACGAGGTATTGTGACCAAGTACCCAATTTTAATGGAAGTATGTATTAAATTATCTTAAGGCACAGTTATTATATTAATTGATGCAAATCTATGCAATACTTGAAATCATTGGAAAATATTAAAGAATATCACTATAAAAAAGGTCAATGTCATTTAGTGACAATTTACCGAAAAAATCTAAATCTTACAAATGTACCTTCGAAGGGCGCTCGTTAAAATTAATTTTTTGTTGCATTCATCAATATTTAGAATTGAAGATTAAGCTCAGTTTGATCGAAGAAATATCGCAGGGATAAAATGTGTATTCTGCCTTTCCGTATTGACAATTTAACAGAACATTATAAACTGGTAGCAAAAAAATTATTCTTACCGATCGTCAAAGGCTTTCTGTATGAGCATGTACTATTAAGCCAGAATATATATGAACTTTTCTATACGTGATTAAAAGAAATCTTCTCAATTAACAAATCTGTTACCATTGAACTAGATTTACAGAACTTTTCAGAAGAAATAAAGCCGATATTAAAATAAATTCAGAGGAATCGTCAGTAATGTATAGTTGAAGTTCGTACCCTTCAGATTGTGTTCATCAATTTATAATAGTTTCTTTTAGTATCTAAATAAAAATCTTCAATCTTCTAGATAATTCCAAAATATTTTTGATATGCTGCATATCTTTTCAAATGACTGCTCCAATAATAAACCCAAACAAACTTCAAGGACATTCTCGGATCCCTTACATTTTTGGAGGACTTTCAACACGTCAAAGCTCAACTATAACCTCAAATACACTCAACTGACACTCGCACCCTTCAAATAATATCCCAGGCATGAAAAGTCTAATAAAAAGCCCCATTCCAGCGATCACTCGTTCAATACCAGCCACCTAAACCCGCAATCCGCAAGCTCTCTCAGCTCCCGCCCCGACGATCCTTCTCGCTCGTCGACGACGTTGATCACTGCGCACGATCCCCCGAGAGCCGGGCGGCGCGCAGCCCCCGCAGACCGTTTTAAACAACGAAAAGTCGTCCCCTCTCGTTCGGCATAAAATTTCTTTCTTCGCGACCCTTTGCCCCGACACACTCCACGAACAAGGGCCGTGTCTCGCGACGCCTCTCGAACTTGATATCATCGGGAGAGAAAAAAATCCGGCTTTCGAGAACCGATTGCTGCTACCAGGAGCTCGAATCCGCGAATCCTCACTCGAGACGTCGCGAAAGAAGGACGATTTTCTCGCGCACCGCTGCAGCCATCAACGAGGCGCGGATTATTATGAGCCTATGGCACTCGGCACTTTTCACGCCCATTATGCCGCCTCTCGTCGAGCCGATTTCTTTCTTTCTCTCTTTGCTCTTCTTTTTTTTCACCTCATCGCGATCGAGCCGCGCCAATCCCCAGACGATTCGCGGTACAAACACGAAGAGCCGAAGATTCCAGCGACACACACTCACACACATATATATATATAGAGAGAGAGGAAGAGCCTTACTTCTTCCCATCTTCTTTTTGCGAGACAGAGATCGGTCCCCACCTCTCTCCTTTCTGCTCGCCGCGCCCGGCGTTTTTCGATCTTTCTTCATTTCGCGACGAGCGGAAGTTTTCCGCGCCGCGGCGCACCTTTGTTCGCGACCGTTTTCTCTCTCTCGCTCACTCTTACTCTCGCTCCACTCGTCTTTTTGTGCGCGCCTCGCGGGATGCTGCGCGGCGAGTCCGTTCTTCTCTCTTCTTACAAGGACGGATCGTCGCGCCTGGCCGGAGGAGCTTTCTTCTTCCCCTTTTTCTCTCTCTCCGTCCCGCGGCTAATCGTGGATTTTCGCGAATTTCTCTCTGGTTCGACGCTTCGCGACATTTGTCGCGGATGCTTTACTCCTTTTTCTATCAGAGTCAACTTTCCGAGCGGAGCTGGACAATCTGAGGTTTGATGCTTTGGTAGCATTCAACGTTCCACTATGCTGCTTTGACTCATGGTAACAATGCGTAGTTGTAGAATCTGAAAATTGTTGGCAATTTCGTATAGTGTTCTTGTTATTGTGTTATTATAATGAATAGAGAATGAATCACAATATGTGTATTGATGATTGAATTAGTATAGGTTCAGTGCGATATGGTAAACCATTTGAGGATAAAAAAAACCTTAAAATTTGTATTTGATTTCATAACTTATGACAAAAAATTGAAAAATAAAAGTTACCTATTTTTTTTGACAAAAATGGTAAATTCATTTTCAAGATGTAAGCGATAAAAAATTTTGCAAAAAAAAAAAAAAATTAGCTTTAAGATCGTTGATTACGATAGGTTCTATCATAACCGTGGCCGTGAGCTCATCCAAGATATGCGAAAAATTTACCTTTCCCGGAAATATAAAAGCATTTTACTCTATGCATATACACAAGGATATACGAAATGATATAGAAATATGTTTTCAAACCCTTGTAAACACTTTCCAGATATGTTTTTAACAATACTTAAATTTTTACAATTAGAAAGCTTCCTCTCGGAGAAATCAAAATAAAATCTTTATAATCAAATGATTATTCTTTCACATAAAAATATTTACTAATCAATGTTTAAAAACCTTAAAAATTAAATAATGATGTAGACAATAACAATATCTTTTCTGCTTAAGAAGAATTTGAAGTTGATAACTTCATTTTTCCAAAATATATTATCCATTTTAACAATTAAAATTTTTGAAAATAAAAATTTTTTCATAAGAATTTTTCATAATTTTTTTTTTTAGTTTCGAATAATTGCTACTATCAAATCTGTTGCAACTATTTGAAGGATAAAAGGATTAATGATTACAAGAGTTAAAAAGATCCATTAAAAGCTTTGTAATTAAGATGTAAAGCGATATTGGACTTGCGTCCAGAGCATCAATAATGGAAGAGGTAAATGGATTTGAAAGGTTTATGAACATTTCTAAATGTATACTTTTTACTCAAAAAGAAATTTCGATTATTAAAATGAAAACCATTACGGCGCATTAATTGTCACAGTCTGCTGGACATATTTATATATCCGAGCTCGAACGAGTCAGCATAAAGGTAAGAAAAAAAGCACACGATGCAGTGGAGCACGTATCGCGGCGGTAGCTCAGTGGTTAGAACACCAGACTAGAAACTTTGGGTCCGTCTCAAAGTTACAGCAATATTTGATTAAATTAATATCAGTACCATCTTTTGATGCATATATAAACATACACTTTTTACAAAAGATAAACCCTCAGTTACTTAACTGCATTAGCGAGACTGTTTTTCAAATTAATTATCTTATTCTAATACGAGGAAGCCAAACAAATTTTGTCAGATTTTAATAATATCCATTTTTTTTTAATTTTTAACCACAATTACAACGAACCCTTTCCCCGCCCCGTAAAACAAAGGTGGTCCCTCTCGTATTTTTCTCTCTCCCGCCCTCACACCGTACCCTGCACAAAGGAGCTGAATCTTTAAAATCACTCCCGCCCCCCTACCCCTCCCTTTTCTGTCTGGGATTCCAATAGCCGCGGGCATGCGCCCGCGCGCGCTACCAAAAATTAAACGCAAAGACGGAGCACGTTAGGCCACCGCCTGCGGGGTCAGCCCATCGAGCGGCCTGCGCGTGCAAGAGAGAGGCGCACACCTTTCCCCACACACGCGTGCAATGGCCGCCGCGGGCCCCGGGGGAACCGCCTTCGTGATCGCGGTACATCCCCTGCGCCAGGTTAGTATAAATGCTACCGGGGCGATCAGCAGTCATCCTAGTAGCCGGCCGTGCGCCGCTTCTATCGCGGGTTTCGCCGCGGGCGCGCACTCACGCGGCCGCCACCGCAGAGAGAGAAAACAATGGAGGGCGGTGGAGTGGAGGCGACTTCGACGCTGCTTCCATCTCTCATCAATCAGCCGAACGAAATTTTCATTCGCTCGCGGCTCACTCTCTCTCTCTCTCTCCTTCTTTTTATAATCAGAGAGAGGCAAGTTTGCCCGCTGCACTCAGCCGCGTCCTCTCGCACTCTTTATATATATATACCTACATCCAAGCGGCTCCGAGTGGATTCTTTCCGAGGATAGGGAGAAGGAGGAGGTGAAGGTGCAGGAGGAAGAAAAAAAAGTAGAACGGTGGTAGTCCGTTCGAGTTGCGGGGAGCTTTGGCCTTTCCATCCATTCTCTTTCCAATCTCTATTTGCACTCTATCGAGTTTGATTAACGAATGCCGCGGATCGATCGGATTCCAGATGACGACTAATTGCCTGGACCAGAGCCATTATTTTTGGATTAGTCGGAGAAGGGAAAGGGGCCGATGTAGATATAGATATATAGAGCTATGTGCTCATTGCGCGTATATAACTGTAGAGTATCTCTCGACCGGTTACGAATTAAACGGATTATGCTGTGCAGTGGCATCACTGGCTGATTCTGCGTTTGGTGCAAGCCTGGATTTTTTCTCCGATACGTGTATATAGGTATACATATAGTTGCAGTGTATATATAAGCGTTTGCGCTCGTACGATTTTATTTGCCGGCGCGTTGATCTAATTTACAACAGCGCGTCCACGTATAGCTCGATCGCTCATGTAGTTGATTTTTCTTCAAATTGAAAAACAGATATAGCTGAAGCGCGCCTTCGACTGTTCGTTAATTGTGTTTCGAAACTGAGAGTGTGTTGGATATAGTGGGCGTGTATACCTATCTACGTGTGTGGATGGTCCGGAAATATTGGGAGAGAAAAACGCATGCGTAGTTATCGTCTATCGCAATAATTTCTGAAAAATCGGGGAGTAGTATTGTTTTTTGTGTGTAAACTGCTAGTGCTAGGGTACAACCGCTCTTATTTACTTTATTCGGAAAGTATGTGCGTTTCGTGCAGAATGCATCGAATTGTATGGAACGATGTATATTGGTGATACCATATATTCTTCTAGCAAGTAATAAAAAGTTATAAACATTCTCAAAAGTACGAATGTTGTATATAGATTTGGAAGGTGGTATAAAATAAGGAAACGGCGGCTAACGGTATCAGCGAGACTCGTTTCTCAAGGAAATAATATTTCATAATTTTACACTTTGATATGCTTTTCATTCGAGATATACCTTTCTTTGGTCCACGGTATTTTGGAATTCTAAAAATTTTAGAATAACCATATTTAACTTTGATTGAATAAAAATAGTAATCAATTTAAAAAAAGAAAGAAAAAAAAACAAATACTGATAATTTTAATACATTCGTCAAAAAAGCTCCAAAATAATATTTTTCTCTGATTTTGAAAAACAAGGCTGTTGACTTCAAATGGCTTTTCTGCCAAATTGACATATGAATAAATAATAAAAGACACAAGTAACAAAGTTATTATAGACATTTAATTAGTCATGTGATCTTCATTTCTTTTATTTATCATACTATCAAACAATGCCCAAAGGCGAAACACAGAATTTAATTCGAAAATTATTTTTATTTTTATTTATTTTTTCCTTATAATTTTTTAATAAGACTCACGCCTTCTAAAAGCTCTTTCCAAAAATTTCCAAAGGTTTGACAAAACAATCTTAATTAATAAATGCATAAGAATGACATTTCTTTTTTGCCACCTTCTAGGTAATCCCACGTTTTTGAAAAATAAAATAGACAGTAAGACCGGTAAATTCAGATCCACAATATTATGAAATGTATTTTTCTGATATCGGAAGGAATATTACTACCGTCACAGAAAAAAATCGTACATAACAGGCACTCTTTATCACAAGGAGCGCATCAGATACAGGCACTGTGTATATCGGAAAGAAATAACTTCAAATGATTTATGCTTATGCAGACGTGCAGATATCCTAAATATTTTACATATTGGAGAGATTTTAATTATTCGAGTAAACTACTGTTTAATAAAAAGGAATATGTATTGTATACACAGTCTTCGATTGTTTGCATATACCTACTACTCAAATAATAAAAATTGTCAAAATGTCATGGTATAGCTACATTATTAATATAATGCTAGAAATAAATCATACATGTTTGGGTGTCGGAACTATTACAAGTATCTATATCATATTTTTCTCCATTCCAATTAATTTTTTCAAATGATTTTTATTGTACTCGATGATAAAGGTAATTTATAAAAATTTTAAATGAAATAGATAGAATAAAAATAGTAAAGTGTCGACATAGTTGATATGCAATCACTATGTAGTCGTATACAAAAACATGGAATTTTCTTCAATAAAAAGCTTTATCTTCGAAAATAACGTCACAATTCACAATTCCTGTACAATCTTTTTCGAGTATTATTGCTCCTCGTATGTTTCGACACATTGTATTAGTTTAAAAAAATAAAGAATAAACTCTCTTTAAAATTCATTTTTTGAAAGCCTATATGCTTGAAGATTGCGAGTTATAAAACAAGAAGGACACTTAAAAACTTATAAATATACAAAGTTTGAAAAACGATTTTCCCACATAACCTCATC
This sequence comes from Torymus auratus, assembly GCA_900474315.1. Classification (NCBI taxonomy): domain Eukaryota; kingdom Metazoa; phylum Arthropoda; class Insecta; order Hymenoptera; family Torymidae; genus Torymus; species Torymus auratus. The sequence continues at coordinate 5,855 of UXGD01000521.1, read as the reverse complement.
AATAACGTTACTAACATTTACATCTCATGTTAAATACACACATAGCGAGCGCTAATGATGATTTTAAAATACTTTCCACTAAAAAAGGAAAAAACATTTTTTCCTTTTGTTTTGCCTTTCACCGAAAAAAATGCAACGAATTAAATATACAATTATAGTTTTATCTTATCTACTTAACAGACCAATAGCTTCTACGTTCACGACTCTCCTATTCTATTATTACGCAATTCTAAAGATACCACACGCAACACGCTACCCACAGTAATCTAACGAATGAAGAGACACCTCGCAACCGCCGTTCGGCTAATTGTTGGAAGAACCGTATAGCCCCAGAGACACACACACGCGCTCCCGCGAAACAAGAAAGCCTGCAGCGGAAAATCCCGACACCCGGTCCCTCGTGCAAAGAACTCTCTCTCTCTCTCTTTCTCTCGTATATACGCACGAAGCTTGAAAGAAGCCAACTAGAAAACGAGGAACGCGAATGACGCACGGTGCTCGCGCGGTTGAGAAAAAAAACGAGAACGGCGAATACCAGCGCCAACGACGACGACGAGGACGACACAGACGCATCGCGGCGGACGCAGAGTCTCTGGAGGCTGCGCGGAGGCGAACGAAAATAAATTCCGATCGGATTGTATCCTCAAAGTTCGAGTCGTGATTGCACGCCCGCGACGAAGAGAGAAAGGGAATTGGAGGTATATAGGTATATAGTATATATGTCTGAAGGAAGTTTCGATCGCGGTAATGTAACGGGTAACGCTTTATTCGGCCTTTGTGTGTGCGCGCGTTCGCCCTGGTCCTAACAGTAGTTGAATATATATAGTCTTGTAGTTCATTTGAAAAGTTGGCTTTCATTAAAATCAATGCAAAATAGCGGGGGATTGCTTGTTTAAAGTTCGGAGAATTGCTCGCGCAGCAAGTTGTATTATATAAATAGTCGCGGGCAAAATGTTGTCTATAATATATTACGATAGCGAAGTGAAATTAAAACTTTGTATTTCGACGGTAGACCTCTGTTTTCCTTTCATCAGCAAGTGGTATGTAATCTAAAAACGAGACTGTAACGATTTACGCTTCGTTTCTTATTAACGGCCCATATAAGCATATACCGTCCTTCATTTTCATATTTCAACAAGTTACTCAGCCAACTATGAACGTACGAGGCCCGATTCACATGTCAAACGCAAAGGAACTCTCTGACTCTCCCTGCTCACTCTCTATAATTCGAATATCTCAGTTTGGTCGGTTCGGCGCGGAAACGGTCAATCCGCCGCCAAACTTGCCGAACCCCCCCGATTCTATATATAGGTATACCGTTCGCCCTCGTGAATTTACAGCCAATTCTCAATAAAACCCCATCATACCTCAACCCTCTTTGCTCGACAAGTCTCTCTGCTCTCTCTCTCTCTCTTCCGATCCACACATACACACATACGCACAGCACATACCATAGGGGAACAGCTGAGACTCGCGCCACCTGCACACGACGCGCGAGCGTGAAACTTTGATTCGACGATCCGCTTAGTTCTATCCTAAAAGCATTTCGCTTCTGGTGAGCTAGCTCTGCGCTCGCGTTTCAGAGGAGCTTTAGCCCTATTCTCCGCGCGTTCCTTATTTTTCTGCCACACTCTCTTTTTACCGCTCAAGAGAGAGAGAGAGAAAGAGCAGTAGTCGTTTCGCTTTGCACGTTCGATAATGCGACTTTACGTATATATACACACACACACGCGTACCACGTAAAGAGCGAGCAAGGGAGAGAGAAAGAGAGAGAGAGATCGTCATGGCAACGATAAACAGACGCATGCCAGGAACTTCGTTCTAACCCTCTCTCTCTCGTTCTCTCTTCCTGTATTTCTGTGCTTGCGCTGCTGCTGCTTCTGCGTTCTCCTTCTCTCTCTCTCTTTTCTTACATTCGAGAGATGGTGTACAAACTCTCTCCTATCTTTTTTACTGGTTTTTCGTCTTTCCGTACGCGCGTCCTCCTCGCGGCGGTAGCGGCAGCAGGAGCCGAATAAGGAGAAGCGGCAGCAACAGCCAGTTAAAGGTTATACTGTACTCAAGCTTCGATTTTTCCGTCTCCCTCTCTCTTTCTCTGTTCTCCTACCCCCGCTTATATTCATATATTATCATATGCGCCCCGCTTTCATTCGCTAACACTGCCACTACCACTGCTACTCTTATTCTACTACTATTGCTACTGCGTCCGTTCGACGCGCGTTAGTTCGCTCTCTATTATTGTATTTACGGGCGATTTTACGATAATGGGGTCGCGCGCTGATGGGTTATTGCGCGGGTTCCAGCAGCCTGTGTTTCTCTCCCGAATCATAATCGAGAGCTAGCATGGGTATAGCAGTAGTACTGCTGGCTCGCGATAGCTCGCGACTATATGGCCGGGTATGTAAGTAGACCCTCGTAGTGCACATGCCAGCAGCGGCTCGATGTATTTAAGGTTATATGGATTGTTTTTCATTGTTTTCGCAATAGGCCGGCTTCGGAATGTAATGGCTCGTTTCTTCAGATCGATAAGTATTTATGCTTTATCAAGAGTGACGATTTCGGAACTGAAAGAACGTAATATATATTTTTTTGTTATATATTGAAAGGTTTTGGAAAAGTTGTAAAAATGCAGAAAACGCTTCATTAATTTTTATGCTCGCTGTATAATAAAAATTATTTATTCATATATACATAGATGTACGTACATATTTTGAAGATAAACGCCTTCTGAATCGATAATGCGCGTGCACGAAAATATCCACGTTCAATTTTCCCATCACTAAAAATTCTTCATCCTTCTTATTTTGAAATTTCAGAAAGTATATATAATTATAACAAAAAATTAGTAAAACCACACGCTTTGAGAACCTAAAATGTATTAAATCCATTAAATCACAGAATTAACTATTTTTTTTTAAAACTCGAAGAAAACCTTCATCACAATCAGGTTAACGCATATGCAAGCGCATAATTTTCCTTACTTAAGCTCAGGATTCTACTTACGCTAAGTCTTATGTAAAATGTACATAACATAAACGTTGCAAAAAGTAACCCGAAACCGCCTCGCGTTATATACTTCTGACCCTAATATATAGTAAGTTTATATAAACTAAAAGCTCTCTAATGCATCTACAATCTTTGCTCAGCCATATATTCCATCGAAACGAAATTCCGGTGCAATTAGACACCGCTGTGGGATCTCCGCTCCGTAAAAGCCAGGACTTGACCTCCCCCATATACACACTCGAAAAAGCTCTATCCTTCGGGATCGAAAATCTCCTCCCACTCCCGATGATAAAGCTGCGCCTGGCTCTGCTGAGAAGGAGGTCGACGCGCTCTCTCCTCTCGCGTGTCCATTAACTTCTTTCTTTTCTCTTTCTTTCTCCGCCTCCTTTTTCATCTTCGCCCTTTCGACTCATAACGCCGTCGATTCGTCCTTACATTGTTTCTCTTCCTTATCGCGCCGAGCCACGCGCGCTCTTTATACGGCGCGTCGCGCGACCCTCTCGAGAGTATATACGATGGCGTTATATACTTTTATCTCGCGAGATATACACTCGCGACGCGCCTTTTTTGCGTCTCTCTATCTGCGCATGTGTGAGGCGGCATGAGAGCGCACGTATATATAGATATTATACCCTTATAATCTGCACGGGATGATCAATGATATACAGTGGCGCTTAGTGTTTCTCGCGGGGCCGTTCGCTTTTTGCCGGTAATGCGATTAACTCTCCTACCTCGCCTCCTCCTTTATCCCTGTCTCTTCAGCTTTCTCCCAGTGCACTCGTCTCCCCAAGTCGTTTCTCTGTCTGTGTGCATGAGCACAAATAAAAAGCACCACTGCGGGAGATGATATCCCCAGGTCTATTTGGGTCGAATTCCTTTGCCCTTAAAATGCCTCATTAAAGCTTAATTGCCTGAATTTATACAAAAATCCCCACCCACCGGAGAGCTGAGAGAGGGTGAGAGAGCCGTGCGCGCTGCGTCCTCGTTTCGCTCTTCTTCTCTCCCTCTCTCTCCCTCTTCGCTCCTTTGCGCTCTTTGATTAATTCTCCCGGGGGTATTCGTCGCCGCGAATTTTAATGGAAAATTGGTTTTTAGCTGATTAAAAATGCGAAAATAGCTCACGCGAAACGCCACTAATTGCTTTGCCGCGTGTCGTCGTTTCTCACTCGGCGAAACTTATGGCGTCGTGCATTCTATTATTAATTATGCGAATATTTACGTTTGCGCGTTAATTTTTCTTTTTTTGTTCGCCTTGTTTCGAAATAGCTTCGTGTTCGGTAAAAGAGATTTTAGCGAAACACTGAATAATTTCTCTCTTTGATATGTGCATCGCGAATATTTGGCCCAAATTTCAGCGCGATTTGCTGCGCCATACACGCGATATTTCAGCCTTGATAGCGATATGCAATTATTTAACAGAATACATACGCAATAAACTAATTTGCATTTTGCACCGGTACGTAGCTACCTTGATACACGGAAAAACTGATTTGTGTGCATCATTGGCTCACAGCGCGCGAGTCAGTGCGATTGTGAAATTTATATCTTGTGATAAAAAGCATGGATATATTGTGTGGTTTCATAGAAGCTAACGTATGGATTTATGTACAACTTGGAAAAAAAACATTAAAGTATTTTAATGTAAAAATCTGATTAAGAGATTTTTGCGCAATGGAAATAATCAAATTTCAATTTGATTTTTTATTAATACTAAAATATAGGTCTCGGAGCTGAATTTGTGTCTTTTGTTGGACTTGCAATCAATAACCTTGTTTGAAGTGAAAATTTATTTTACTTATAGATTATCATACATCAATTTATTGTGTCAATACAGTAACGCATCATAATACATAAACTCAAAATATTGTATTTCATTAATAATGATGAAAATATTTGTCAATCAAAGAGATTACACTTAGCTCGGTCTCCACATTAGTTAAAATATAAACAAATTTTATTGTAACAGCTTGTGTTATTTCGGAGACACGATCCACTTACAAAAATTATATTTGCATGAGTAAGTGAAAACTAAAGTTTAATTTGAGATTCAGATGCATTCAATTCATATCTTTAATCAGATCATTCTTTAATAATAATGTGCTCACACTCGAAGCGGCATAAACTAAATTTATGATACTGTTTTTAAAAAACATATTTTTACCAATTCAAAACTATTTTCTGTAAGGACGCAAAAAATAAATAACCAAGACAGTATAGTATAGTATAGTATAATAGTAAGAAGATTAAGTCTTGCAATTAGAAGTATTATTCCGTATAATAAACGAACTGCTGTACATTTATGCATCTTGTAATATCATATGTATGTACATGAAGAAGTAATGTACATACGGTAACTTCATTAATCTACACGTACGAACGAAATATGTAATAAAATATTCATAAAGTTACATAGCTGTAATAAAATATTACGAGTAACAACGTATAGTCTAGTGCCTGGCACTACGAATTTAATGTTATTATAGATTCATATATTACGATATCTCATCTATTGGCTTCCAAATTAACTTCTTGCTCATTAAAACACGACATTTTTTATATAAAAAAATGTAAAAAATTAACAAGTCCATATAGTCTAGCATACAATTTCAAAAGAAGGAAAGTAAATCGGAAAAATTCATTGAAATCTACTCTATTACAATTTTCGGCATTTTTGATACACTTTTAGTTTCTCAACTTTGAAACACTGCAACTATTAAAGAAACTAATTATATAACATCTTCAAATATTAAAAATCACATCTACCCTTGTCATTTATACTTCTATTTTTTTCTTTTTTCTTTTTTCTTGAAAATCTAAAACATCTAATTTAAAGAATATAGATATGCAAC
>UXGD01000520.1:0-55669 GCA_900474315.1 Torymus auratus | reverse complement strand
CACAGCTTTCCTAAACACTTTACTAAATTTTAGTCGATTAAAGAGTAATTTTTAGTAGAAACTTTTTTTCCGTGCATCTAAACGGACATTAAACTTTGGTAAAAATACTAGCTTGACAAGAGTTTTTCACACAACGCGCTTCTTCGTTATATGTTATCATACGTATACTAATGCGATGAAAGTGACAGACTGAAGATCGTAGGCAGGTTCAGCGAACCCATAATTAATATTGATGACACGCATCGTTTTCGTAACAGTTGGCAATAGAGTACTCAACGAGACAAATCAACTTAATAGTTAACTTATGAAAGTAACACTGGTATTAATGACAACTCTAATATTTCTTAATAACGAATTAATAATTCTGACACTCATAATAAGACCTCGTAAACGCTGATGGTTCTATAAGTTTATTAGCTATCTTTCCTCTTCTTTCTCATTAAACTATAAAGATTTATATAAAAGGTATAACAACAATTATATATAAATTTGTCAAAAGTGGTGCCGTATACAACGATTCTACGTGCGAGAAAGTAAAAAAATAATAAATATATTTAACGCAAGTGATAGATTTTCCTCGGATGGAGTGAAATATACTCATGAAAGTCGTGCTAGTGAAAGAATCCCATTTAAGATCTAGAGAGTAGAAACTTTCAAAATCGTGCTAGTTACGTACGGTAGTAAAACAAAATACGCGAGAAACTTCTAGCAGCTCTTCTTTTGAACATCGTCAACAACGTTTTTACTCAAATATAATCATATCCAGCATATCTAAAAGATTTTAGGCGCAGAGTGCTCGAAAGAAGCAAGTTTAATAAACGTTTGGCGCGCGGCTATAGGCGTTAAAATTACATAAGACGAGCGAGCGAGCGCGGTGGCATTATCCGCGGCTCGTGTATAAATATATGTAGCGTGACAGTAGACCGATGCCCGGAAAATAATAGTAGTTTCGCGGTAATTTTTATCGTAGACCATTCTTCGCTGCTGCTGTGTGTGTGTGTGTGTGCACATAAATTAGGCGAGTAGTGAAAACGTTTTCCGGGCGAAAATAAAGGTGCGAATATTCGCGTGGCGCGTGCACTTATGCAAAAAGGCTGCGGCGACGCGCATTATGCTCTCGGTCCGGCGCGATGGAAATTAACGGGGGTAAAAAAGTACCCCAAGCGCTCAAGGACCGCGGAAGATTCGCCGCTCGCTCGCGAGAGCGGGTTATGCAAGGCGCATAAGATCGATGCTGCTGGAATGTCGCGCTCGCCCGACGAGACGCCGACAATATAACGTTGCTGTGCACACAGGCGCAAGCGCGCTCGCACACACAGAGCGCTGTGCCGAGAGAAAGGGGATGCGGCTGTGATGCACGCGCGACTCTCCCGGATTCCAGCTCCTCTTATTCACCTCCACGGCCTCTGCAGGCTAAATTGCTTTATCGAGCCTCCTATGATCATTCGACTTTTTACCTGCTTATCGCGACGCACCTCGATTATCCCCTTCCCTCGCTTTTCCGCTCGCATTTCTTGCGGAATTGTCGAGTGTCAAGCCAGCCGCACGTTTTTACGATTTTCGAAGATGAGCCCGAGTGTGTCTGTGTGGTTTATTGCTCTGTAGCCGCCTCGTTAAATTATCTATGCACGCGGTAAATATTACCTAACGGTCAATAAATTCGATAATTGCACCCGCTAAACTTTTAAAAGTCAGATGTTTACTTTTTACAGTATAGCATAATAAAAAGTTTATTAGTTGTTTCAGTTTTTTAATGCTTTTATTTCGCTACTAAACAAAGGGGTATGGGAGAAAGTTGAAAAGCGTCATGTCAGATTAGCCTACGAGTTTTCCATTTATTACGCAATATTGATCAGTTTTCTGCTCCCGGTTGCGCAATCTCGCCTAACAATATGCTGAAATATGTATAAGCTTTTCCGATATGTGGCTTATAAATTTTGCTCTTGACTCGAGTGATATTTGGAATGCGATAAGTGACTTTTGTTACCGCAGTAAAACATTTTATCACAGGAAGATTAAGATGCGAAAAACAATAAACCGATTTCTCGTGGGAAAAGTCTTGTTCAAACATGATTGTTGAAATTTTTAAGCTTTCCACATAAAGATTAATGGTAAAAGGCACATGTCACTCGAACAAATAAAAACTATATCTATTGTTTTGTAATATTTACGAGCGAGAAGCCTGGTTACTAAACTCTTATACATTTCCTATAAATTTGTTGGCTTTGTAAGGCAGCTAAAATTATAACAGTTTCCATGTAATACACATAGTCGAGGAGAAAATTAGTGTAATTTTATCTCGTGCACGAACTGGGAGATGACAGATAGAGAGAAATGATTGCTTTTCTTTGAGCGTGGAAAATGCATTAGAAATTGCAATGCCGCAAGATGTTACTCTATAGAGTAGTAGTAGTATTTTCCAGAGTCTCACATAACGGCTAATCAAAGTCACATCGGCGTACACAAGGATACCGAGAGCCTTCAGAGTTTGTCCAGTCCAATCGGAGCGGAGCAAAAGGGAAAGAAAAAAGAGCCCAAGGTCTGCTTGTAATAATGCGTGTTCTCGATAAAAACCCGGCTACGGCTGCTCGTCCATCCCCGCCCGCGGCGATAGCCGGCCATGAATCATCGACAGCGCGGAGTGTATCCTTGGGAGCGAGGCGATTCGGCGGTCAAGATCTCCGAGGGTCCCGATCGGCTCTCGAGAAAATAGGATCGAGAGTGCGACCGGTCTCTCTCTCCCCTTTCCCCCTCCGCGGCTACTCGCGAGACTGGAGAAGGCTTCCTCGTTGTCGCCGGGCGGAATGAAGGTGCAGGCCGTGCCGCGCGCGCCGAGGTGCAAAAGGTGAAAAACGGTATACGATCAGCATAACCGGTTTCCCCCCTCGCTCCTCTCTGCACATGTGAGTGTGCACCTTCGCTCCGATCGTTTCTCCGCGGCGGCGCTGCTGCTGCTGCTGCTGCTGCTGCTGCAACGGGGTTTCGCCAGCGCGGCGAGGGTCGACGGGGAGAGAGAGAGAGAGAGAGAGAGAGAGAGCTCTCTCTTCCTGGCGGTCATCACTGGCGAGCAGCTATTTTCAATTGCTCCCGAGAGATTATATTCTCGGCCTCGCGCTCATCTTTTTCAATATTACAGTTAATGCAGCGCCGAGCGGACGGCCTCTTTAGTGCGCGCTTTTCCATAAGCGACCGAGACGCATTGCGCTATTTTATCTAGTCCTTAAAACCCTGCGATTTATCGATGTGTGCACTCTTTCCTGGCTTCATTCGAGAACTATAATACGCGAAAAGTTAAACCGTGTCTCGAAATAATAACAGCACTGCGCTGCTGGCACTAAACAAGTACTTTTTAACGAGTTGCTTGCTGAAAGCAACTTGCCTTGAGAAATTCACTACTTTTAAATCTATCTAGCTTGAAAAACCAAAGCATTTCCTATGTGCATCTAATGAGAATTCGTTAAACTAATAAGACTCTCTAGCTAAATTTACTTTCCGTGCAGCTATCATTCTAAAATAAAAGAAAATCCTCCAGTTGTGTATGCGAGCTATTTTTTCTTCTCGCCCATAAGAAATGTTATGCCAGGACTGGCAATAAATCTTATTTTATCTGAGCTTGTTGTTTCACGGCTCTTCTTTTTTCTGCCCTCGCCGCGAGTCGTCCTCTATTTTTCCGCGCCGGCTGATCCGTTTACTTATCCAGCTGCTTTGACCAAGATACAAAAACTCGGCACTTGTCGCTCTAGACCTTTTTTTGTTCATGCTCTTGCCAATCGTAATTGTCATATCTGAGGTAAAAAATGCTCATTAACGCACGATTTAGCTTGCGATAAAATAAAGCATGAAATATAAAGGTTTTGTGGCATTGAAGCAAAAAGTTGACAAATGGATGTATTATTCAGTATAGCAAAAACGATATGTAATATTATAGGCTTTATTTTGGAAAGGTTTTGCGGAATCGGAAATTGTTGTGAAATTTAAGGGCGCCGCCGAGAGTATAGAGAATATTCCAAACACGTTCCTACTCCATATGTATGCCTGTATCCCATTATTTTATACATTTTCCGCATCTTGCACAATTTTCGGGGTAGTTTGAGAGAAAAATACAAATAAACGGCGGGGTTTGCATGTACCGTTAAGGAGTATAAATGATGTTAAAGAAACGTTGGGAAGCTGCTTTAATCTGACTTTCGAGCAGACGGAGTCGGAGTAAATGAGAATTGAAATTGAACGAGGTCGTGTCCCCTTTGCTTAGGATAAATAACGCGGGGCAGTATATATCGTTATTGAAGCTTTGGGAATTGCTGAAATTCCCAAGCGGGTGCTCAAGTTGGACGTATATCTCCCTAAGAAGTAGGTACTGCAGGAATTTATATCAGTGCAGCGCGGAGGCGCGCTTTTATGTATCGCTTTATAGGGGCGGCGGGCGTGCGTGCAGGGGAGAAAATGTCGGAAACGCGCGGATAATTCGAATGCCGCTCTCGGAATTTATTGAGAATCCGCAGCTGCGCGGCGTACTTGCGCGAGCCACCGCGAAAAGGGCTTTTATCGCCGAGTCAAATTTATCGGCCTATACACCTCTTTTTGCTCTTTCAAACTATTTTTAATTACCTCCTCACCTTGCGCTCCGCTTTATTATTAGCTAGCGCTCTGCCAATTACTCTGATTCATTAGGAGTAGCTGCTCAAACGGCGAGTTTTGTCGGTACAATCGATAAATTGATTGGCTAGTTCCGGCTGAAAGAGTCTCCAGTCGGGGGGAAAGACTTATTAATTGGACGCGAATTTTTACTGTTTTTTCGTTGTATAAGCAGCTCGCGCCTCGGACAAGACAGACTGCAGTTTGCAGAAATGTTTTTTCCCCTGGAAATGTGGGACGCGCGCTCGCCGGTTGAATAACCGGATTACGATGACGGAAATGAAAATGTGCCTTTGTCGGGACGCTAATACTTGTAGTGATATTGATTTAACGAACGGCTTACGCGCCGCGGCCATCAGCGCATAATGGCGCATTTTATTCGGCGTTTCGCAAGTAGCGCGCTTTGTTTGGAAATCATTAGCGAAATGCGTGAAATTACGGGAGCCGCGATTCGATTAATCAAGTCGCCGATCGGAAACGAGGGACGACAAATGATTGATTCGGGCTACATTAGCTTCATTCTTACTTTCCGCGGCGAATGAAATTCGGATATCAGCGCGCGGCCGGTTCGTGTAATCAGCGCAAAGCAAACCAATGTCCCTCTAATAACGCAGCCATTCAAACTTCCACTCTCTAATACAATTTGCCCGGACTATATTCTGCAAAGCCGCTTAGAGCTCTGATAGCAGCTAATATTCATTTATCGTTGTAATTGTGGCCGAAAGAGGAGCGAAAGAAAATATAACGAAAAGAATATCGAAGGCTCCTCCTCGGCAATAATCGCGCGCGGCGCGAAAGAGTGTCGTGTACACATGCCAGGGCCCGTCCTTAATAGACTCGTAAATCGCGGAGCCTTATACGAGGGACTACGATGTCTATAAATTGTCCGCGGCACTAAAAATCGGAAGCAAAGCGAAATAACTGCGCCGAGAATTACGACTTGCAACGTTAAATCCCCGTTGCTCTCGGGTAAAAGCGAGCAGCTACGCCCGTAACCGCTTGCGCAATCGACGACCAAGGCTCTTACCTTGAAACTTCCAAACAAATCTAATCACCCGTCGCTCTCTCTCTCTCTCTCTCTCTCTCTCATTTTTTTTATGTCCGCGCTTGTTTCGCTACGCGACAACGAGGTGTGATTGTTTTGAGATAGCGAGGAAACTGCCCGGTTTTTATGACTCGCGCTGCACGGTCTATTGCGGTCAGAGCTTCTCGCGGCCGCTTATGTAAATTATAGAAATTGGGATTGCGAGCTGCCTCCAAGGCCCCTCGGCTTGCTAAATAAATTTTATTAATTATCTTTATCGCGCCATACGAAATTTAATCATGCCCCTTGTTGAGGATCCATCTCGCAAATTGACATTCATTTTGCGCAACTGCGAATATGTGACAAAGTAGATGGTCAGATGTGGGTGAAATTAAAATATTAAAAGTGGATTGGAACAAACCGATGGCTCAAAGAGCTTTTACCATAATGATAATCAGGCTCTTGATGACTTTTAAATGAAAACGATTACGCCTGGCTCGAGTATTTACTTCCAAGCGTAATGTACTTTAAATTGTCTCGAAAAACATACTTGGACGTTTAAATTTAGAATGGTGGATTCACATAAAGAAATATATGAGCAATTCTCTGTAGTTTCTACAAAAAAATTAAAAAAAATTTTGAGGCACGCTTCTGTTATAAGTTTTTTCTTCTTCTGTATACGTCATACAGTATATGAGAAAATTTTCCAACAGTCGAAAACGGTCTTGTGACACAATTTTACACGCATATGAAAAAGTGGTCTCTGCTGATTGACCAATAGCAAGCTATGAAAGGTGACAACAAATATTCCACAAATTTAATAATTTGAGATGAGAATCGTTAAAATCGCAAAGTTAGGTGCATTTGAAAATCGCGAAAAATGATAAAAAATGATTGAATTACGTGGATTTGGAGAAAATCGCTCATTTTTGCTCATTTTAACGATTCTCATCTCAATATTTGTTGTCACCTTTCATAGCTTGCTATTGGTCAATCATCAGTGAGGACTTTTTCATATGCGTGTAAAACTGTGTCACAAGACCGTTTTCGACTGTTGGAAAATTATCTCATAATATTGTATGAGCTAACTTTTTTTTATTTATTTTTTGGAACCACTTTATTGTAGAAACTCCAGAGAATTGCTCAAATTCTGAAAATGCGGAAAAAGTTTAATAATGTCTTTTTTTGTTTGGTAAAACATTTGTCAGTTTAATTGAAACTCTCTGCGCACGCATTATTTTCCAAAGTTCTTTTTTTCGTATCCGGGCGAATGCGCTTCCTTCAGTTTTTCTCTCTCTCTCTCTCCTTTTTCTTTGGCGCGCTTTCTTTAACTTTCTGCTTCTTTTAGCATTATGCTGCCAGAGCCATTCTTCTGGCTACTTATTAAAGGAGAGCCGTTTGTTTCAGGCGCAGCTAGCGAGGGGCCAGGAGCCATGCTGCAGAGCTGCGCGGGCGGGGGCTCGCGGTGCGCGCGGCGCGGCCTCCTCCTCCTGCTGGCCTGGGGCCTGCTCATGCTCGGCACCGTGCAGCTGCGGCACGCCGCGCAGCCCGCGCCCGCGGCCGAGCCCGAGGCGCCGCCCGCCTCGCGCGTCCTGCTGCAGCGCGAGGCCGGCCCGGGCAGCACCGCCGCCACCACCGCCGCCGCCGCCGCCGCCGGGGAGCCCGAGCCCCTCCTGGACCGGCGGCCCGCCCGCACCGAGGAGCAGCTCGTGCGCGAGATCGAGGAGCGGCTGCCCAGCCTGCCGCTCGCCTACTGGGCGCGCAACAGCAAGCTGCCCGCCCCCGCCGCCGGCCGCGCCGAGGGCTGCGCGCCCAAGTACCCCAGCATCTTCGAGCTCGAGTTCAACAACGTCTACTGGCAGACGCTGCGCAGCAGCAACGGCACCTTCCAGCTCTTCGGGGCCTTCTTCGACGAGCGGCGGCTCTCGCGCATCGGGCCCGCCGTGCGGCTCGTCGGCATGATCGACCGCATCGAGCCCGCCGTCAAGACCTTCTGCCAGCTCTGGTTCGAGGGCGAGCGCGAGCCGCGCGTCGTCGAGGTGCTCGAGTACAAGTACATCTGGTACTCCAAGTGGGGCAACTACAAGCAGGGCATCTACCAGCCGTACGTGATCGCGTGCAAGCTGCCGCAGTCGCACTGGCGGCGCGGCCCGCCCGCCTCGGTCTCGCTGGTGGAGCGCCGCTGCGACACGGCGAGCAACAACCTGCGCGTCACCTACAACAAGCCCGCGCGCAAGCAGGGCTTCGCCGTCTGCGTCAAGGGCCTCGACTTCCTGCACGAGGACCTCTCGGTGCGGCTGGTGGAGTGGATCGAGCTGATCGGCCTGCTGGGCGCCGACAAGATCTTCTTCTACGAGCTGCAGGTGCACCCGAACGTGAGCAAGGTGCTGCAGCACTACGAGCGGCTGGGCCGCGTGCACGTGACGCCGCTGACGCTGCCGGGCGGGCAGCCCAACGCGCCGGCCTTCCAGCACATGTACCTCACCAAGAAGACCAACCACAAGCGCCAGAACGAGCTCATCCCGTACAACGACTGCCTCTACAAGCACATGTACGAGTTCGAGTACATCGCGCTGCTGGACGTCGACGAGGTCATCATGCCGGTGCAGGACGCCACCTGGCGCGAGCTCATGGACCGCGTGCTGCCCAAGGCGCTCAAGCTGCGCAACGAGACGAGGGCCTCCTACAACGTGCGCAACGTCTACTTCCTCGACGACCTGCTCCACTCCCACGGCTCCTTCAAGGACATTCCAAAGTCAGTACATCACTCCCATATTACACCCTATCGCTAACCATTATCTCGAAAAAGTCTTACATACCGCTTCAAAAGTGTTTCTTGACAATTAAAATCAACTTTTCCCACCTGTATTGGGTATTGAAGAAAGCATTGGATCAGTTTTTACAAACTAAAGTCAATCAATAAATGCGTATTTTGTAGAGAAACGCGGGGAGCAGCTTACTGTAACGCCCACTGGACGTTTCATTTTTCTGATCCACAAAACACAAGTTCATTTATTCATCTAAATTCATCAAACTTGTTTAAAAAACGTGCGAAAACTGACTTATGATGAATTTAAAATTCACAAGTACACTTAAATTAATGAAAATACGTAGAGGTTTACTTTTTTATAAAGATTCATTTACACATTCCAATCTGCAAACTGATATGATATGAAACAGGGTTCTTAACATAACAGAAAACATTTTTGTTAGAAAATTTCCGATTTTCCAAAGTAGATTTTGCCCATTTAAAAAAAAATTCAATTAGTAATCATCAACTTTTGTTGTTCATTCAATTTTAATTTGCAAGGTCTCATTTTATTCCTCGTTCAATTTCAAGGATAGTCAACGATATCACAATTGGAGAATTTTCAAAACCTGCAAAGTTATATCCAATTCTTTGTAGATTTGTCATTGAATTTTATAAACAATTGCATATAACTTTGCAGATTTTGAAAATTTTCCAATTCTTATATCGCTACCTCCCCCTGAAATTGAACAAGGAACAAAATGAGACCTTGCAAATTAAAATTGAATCAAGAACCCTATTTCCTGACATATCAATTTGCAGATTGGAATGTGTAAATGAATCTTTGTAAAAAAATTTTAAACGTTCATAACTTTGAAAGGAATCAACATTTTTTTAATCTTTAAAAAAAAAAATTAAAGCTCGGTTTCTCTAGTTTTATTTTCTGTACTTGAAATAATATTTAAGACTTTCTAAAGAGGCTTTTCAAAATAAATCTAAAAATGTTCAGAACTAGAGTTTTTTCGTCGTTAGGGTCTAATGCGTGACAGTCAAACTAGCCCACACCAACTTAGCCTCATCAGGGACGAATAGGGTGTTCCGGGGCCCCTGACCAAAATTATCGTTTTTTTTTTATAAGACATTTTTCCGAAATGTCACAGAAATCATCTACGAACCTCTTACACTATAATCCTAGACAGATTTCACAGGAGCAAAACGTTTGTTTATTAAATAAATAAATAAATTAACTAACAAAATACGGGATTTTCTTAGTCAGCAGCCACGAGCGCCGATCAAATCATATAGTTCTGAAAATTTATAGAGATCATCTTAATTGCATTCCCAACAATCTGGGTACGATTTCCAAGTGGCACAAAAATTATTTATTTATTAAATAAATAAATTAACTATCAAAATATGGAATTTTCTTATTTAATAAATAAATAATTTTTGTGCCACTGGAAAATCGTACTAGGATTGTTGGGGCTGCATCTAAGATGATCTCTATAAATTTTCAGAACTATATGATTTGACCGGCGCTGATGGCTGCTGATTAACTAAGAAAATCCCGTATTTTGCTAGTTAATTTATTTATTTATTTAATAAATAAACAAACGTTTTGATCCTGTGAAATCTGTATAGCATTAGTGTAAGAGGTTCGTAGATGATCTCTGTGACATTTCGGAAAAATTTCTTATAAAAAAAAACGATAATTTTGGTCAGGGGCCCCGGAACAGCCCATTCGTCCCTGATGAGGCTAAGATGGTGTGGGCTAGTTTGACTGTCATTCTAATGCAGCTTTCTTCATATTTCTACATCCAAAAATCTATCTCAAAGTTTCAGCCAAGTCCGTGATCTGAACCTTTTTTTTCTTTTTTTAAAAATACTCAACGGCCATCATAAGAACTTGGAATTAGACGTATCAAAACACTTCAATCCATATAATTGGAATATCATGCTTTACTTTATCATAAAAAAACATTAAAAAGGACATGTTATGATTGTATCACCATAAGCAACGGGTATCGATCATGCGCCAGCATATTACTCGAATATATGTAACCAGCTTTTGAGCTGGAATTATCTTTAATCTTATATGAAAACACCAGTAAATAGATCACAGCAAAAATGTCAACACAAATTTTAATTTATTATTATAAAATATAGTTACTAGAATCTATATAGTCTTGATTATATTTTCAAAAAGAAAATGATGTATTACCGTATAACTTTGAAAATGGTATAGTTATCATCTAAAACGAACTTATTCGATTTCTTTTTGAAACTTTCAGAAAAATTAATTTGGATAGTAATAAGTGTAACTTTCAAATTTGAGAGCGTTTATGTACTTCCCGAGATTTACTCGTTCAAATAACTTCGGCCTTGTTTTACATCATAATTGGCATTGCGGTTAATGCGGTGTTGACAAAAAAAAACATCGTCAATAAGACATAAAATCTATCACTGTAAATTAATTAGATTCGAAAAAGCATTGAAACTTAAAGCTAAACTAGTTCAAATATTGAAAAATCAAATATTTTAAATTGGAAAAGATTTGTCCTTTAATTCAAAAGATACAATTATTCAAAATTTAACGATAGCCGCATTTTTGAAATTAATGTAATTTTATTTTCAAACAAATATACTGACTGCTACCTCTACTAAATAATACTGAACATACGCATAAACATTTATCGAGATAAAAATAAGTTTGTTAGAAATTTATGCCACGTTAGTCAAATGTAGAACATTGATGTTTTGAGTTACGTTGTTGGGATATAACTACCTAAGTTGATAATATTGTACTTATTACAATAGCACTGTTCTACATAGTATATTTAGCTATATTTAAACTTGGCAATGTTAATTATAAAGTAATCCTTGTCTCAGTATAGAAAATACTGAGAAGGAAGAAAGGATTAATTAGGTTAGAGTATCACATTAGTATTGTGTTTGTTAGAAATTATGGAAGCATCAAATATATTAATTAAAATTTATTCACATCATTCAAAATTTGGATCTATGGAAAAACATGATAAATGTATACTAAATCTCATCAAGATACACAACTATTAACTTTATACAGACTTTTAGAACACACTCGTGTACGCTTTCCTAACTTTTGATGCGATTGGTAAAGCCGAGAATTACGAATTCTTCTCACATAAAATATTTTGTCAAAGACGGGATTATTATCTTGAACGTGGAAAATATCATCTTTTTGTACAAAGTAATATATAGTAAAAATTTTTTTTCTATATTTTTTAGTTTATTTGAAAAATAGACAAAACCTATAGGAAAATCAGTCTGTAAAACAAGAGATTGAGTAAGTGAACTTTTCTTGAACGAGATCCAAAGTTTATTTTAGCGGCGCGAACGGTGTAGGGGGAAAAAATAAAGAGTCCGGGAAATCGATATGGTAATGAAATGGTAATGCTTGGGGGGTAGAGGGCGGGGTAAAGAGTCGAGCAAGTTGCGAGTAAGTTTGTTGCTGTTCGCAGGTACATGCACATGCTGCAGCACGTGTACCGCTCGAAGAACTTCACGAAGCCGAACCAGTACATAAAGTGCTTCCACAACCCGGAGCGCGTGGTCACCCTGCACAATCACTTCCCGCTGGCCTGTCTCGGCGCCGGCTGCACGAGCTACCCGATCGACACGGAGGACGCGCAGCTGCAGCACTACAGGGCCGACTGCGTAAAGTCGCTGAAAAAGTCCTGCGTCGAGTACCGCGAGAACAGCGTCCTCGACACGACCATCTGGCGCTACAAGGACAAGCTCGTCGGCCGGGTCACCGAGACCCTCAAGACGCTCGGCTTCTTCGGGCCGGCGGCCAGCTAGCCCCGGCCCCTCCAGCCGACCGACGACGAGACTGACGCGCCGCCCCCACCGCCGCTCTACTCGAGCGCGCGCGACGACGCCTAAACGGCAATCTCGCTTTCAACAATACTTTATATATTCTATAATATCCGGCTCTGCGCTCGTGCCGAGGCCTTTCTTTTTTCCCATCTCGCATTTCGAAAGCCGGAAAGAGATATTTTCGCGGATCAATTTATACATGTGAGAAAAAGAGCTGCTGGATTATAGCACGTCATCTCAGCGCTGTAGCCGGCAGACTAATGTATGTACATGTACAGAAAACGAACGCCTTCTTTTCAGCCGAGCTAAAGCCGTGGAGCTCAAGAGATCGATCCGAGTGTATATCCGCGCGGCGCGGCTGCTGTCGGTTCAACATTTCATTACCGAGAAAAGGGAAAATTCTCGCTCAGCGGAACTTTTCCAGCGTGTATCGTTAACGCAACGCTGCTCGATAATCAACTGTAGGCTAATAATAGACTGAGCTTTCCGTCGACGGGCCACGAGCTTACTTTATTTTCTTACTCTCATATATTTCTCTCATGGTCGACAAGCCAATGTTTACATTCCTCGCTGCTTGACAATTTCCATAATAAGTTAAGGAGGCAGGTTTTTTCAAAAATTACCTCGGCGAGACACCGCGCGTTCAAAAGGCCTTGAATTTCGCTTCGAAATTTTGTTTGAAAGAAAGTTGCCCTCGTAAAAATCAACTTATCTTTCTCTCCTCTGCGAAAGCCTTCCCGTGTACATACGTGAGCCGTAGCCATCTAATACATCCGAGGGAAAAGGCGATTTCGCGCAGCTAAAGGGACGTAGGCGAGACGAGGGCAAAGAGGGAAAAAGGAAAACAAACGGCTGCCGCGAGAGGTAGGTATATAGAGAGCTTGCTCGGCAGAATATCCGCCGGCAGCGGCGGCGAATTTACGAGAAACCTGTGTGCGTTATATCGAGGAGGAAGGAGCTTGCAAAACGCCAGTCGAATCAGCAGTTGCAACGCGCGGCCCGATTAAATGTAGGGAAATAACCTCCCGACCTGTAATTCCGCCCCGATAAACGGCCCGCCGAGTCGCTCGAGGCGCGCAGCCTTTTCCACCTCTCCGCCTCCGCGCACAGAGAACTGATTACTGCGGGGGACGCGTTTTTCAATTTCTCAAATCCTCCTTTTCAACCATGTCAAGCGCTTTACCTCGGAAATATATTCATTTAGCTCGACGGACATTTTATATACTCTTTTTTATTATCCATTCCGCGGGACAAGATATGCATGCTCTATGGAAGCTCAAAGCCGCGGTGTGTATTCTTTTTGTCGTTTAATTGTTTAATAAAGAGCGTCGTTCAGCGGGACGAGCAACGGAATATACATCCGGCGCAATAAGTCGCAAAGAAGAATTACACTCGTCTGTTGATTTTGTTTGTTTGTTTTGCGTCGGCAAGATACGTGCGGGCGCGCGCCTCACGGCTGCTTTGTTTGCGAAAGTAACGACGAAGAACGAGCTGCTCTGTGATGCGATTTGAACTTTTAATCAGCGATTTATACACACGTATGCGTCTATATATAATTGTATTTATACTCTCTCGGCAAGAGCGCGCTTTGATTCAAAAGTAACGATCGATTGACGAGTCGATGCCTTATTAGTTTTTAGATTTCGTTTGTAAGCCACGTATGTATGTATATGAATGCGGGGAAACCGAAAACGGAAGCTTTGGCCTGCTGCCGTACCTGCAATTCGACTGTCTCATTCTTCGATAAATACATTGTATTCTTTCATTTATTCCTATATACATATATAGTCTTGTTATTGTTAAACTCTCGGTATTACTATGCTAAGGTCGAACAATCGCTTATTATTTCGAAAATTAAATAAAAACTATTTATATAATATATATACGGTTAAGTCTTATAGTATAACAAAATTTTAATGTTATGCTCAAAGTAAAGAATGTCAAATGGCCGATAGCTGCAGAAAAGAATCTAAAGAAAAATTAATCAAATTATACTTGTAAAATGATTGTCAAAAATATATACTATTTAAAGGTAAATCTACAAAAACCTTAAAGTCTGAGGCAGTTGGTGCAGCAATATTCGAATCCTTTTTCTATCAAGATTGAATTTTAAACTGTAAAACTCGTTATAAGGAAACTTGTTAAAAACATCACTATAGTTATTTAAGATGATGATATTACACTTTGTTTGTACAAATAAGTCCATCACAAAAAAAAAGTTATTAATGTTATTAATATTTAAAGAAATATTAATGTCGATAACTTGTTTGTTATCCAAGAATAATTATAAAAGCATGTAAATTAAAGTTAAGCTACGAAGCGAGTGAAGTTTATCTAGGCAAGTTTTCGTTTTCGGATCTTGCAAAATGCGTCTCTAATGGCCCAAAATTGAAAGTTATATACTGAATATACATGAAAGCACACTATACGAAACGAATGTAAAAAAAGACTAAGTTTATTTATAAATATAATGTAAGCAGTCGTTATTGTCAGAATCATATATGATTTTGTGCCGAAAGAGACGCACAGTGCGAATCTCGGTCGCCTTCTGCGTGAATGTCTGGCATTTGGAAGGTATCGGTGTACGATAATTGGTTTGCCGTGTTTATCAGCCTGGGGTCAGAGGGCGATTGATTTTCCGTAGCGCTTGCGCGCGTTATCGGGCGCGCAGTCGATAAGGCAGGTCGCGCCCGGTAACGGGCTCTAATGCGCGGGCTTCTACAAGTGAGCCCCTTTCTATTCATAAACTTTATTTAAGAAATATCGAAGGCGCGTTTGTACAGTGGACTTGCTCCGAGTCCAATCCGACAATAAATAGTAAAAAAAAAAAAAAAAAAAAAAATCAAATTACTCCTTCTTGGCATACTTATTTATAATCCTCTCCTAAAAATAAATTTTTATGTGTAGAAATGAATTCAGAACTATTGCAACCATTAAATAAATGAAAATGAATATAGGTAAACTTATTGTCTAATGTATTTCAATGCGTAAAAGGTGTAGGCAATGAAGAACACGACTTTGAACTTTTTCCACTGGACTTTATTATCGATGCTCCCCATTAATAATGCATATAATCGAATAAAGTATACGATTAATAATGGTTAGTCCGGCACTGTAACGTTACAAAAACCGTCTTTCATAAAGTTGAATAGTAATTGCTGTCAGGCAACTTTCTTTTGCTTCTCTCAGCCGTCAATCGCTTTGTTGGTTAACAAAATGAGTTTCAAAATTTACAGTCTCTTGTAGAAAGTGAAAAATTGCAATGGCTGATCGCTCTTTCTCTCAGTTATGCAGTAACATATCAGTTTAAATTTTCAATCAGTTTCGAGAAATGTCATTTTAACGACCAATATTATTAATAATTGAAATATTTGTGCAAAACTGATTAATTAAGGCGAAAAAAGAATAAAATAACTTGTGCTTTAACACGACAAAGCGAATGAAAGCGAAAAATTCAAAAAGAGAACATTGAGCCCATTCAAACTGCACTTCAGTTTTTTTCTTTTATTAAATGTAATCGAGTCCACAAAGATTTGTATTTCGAGCTGATCGCTCGCAACAGTTTTTTTATTAAAGGAGCCTTCTAGAGATTCGTTACAATAGCTCGGTTTCTTTTTATGTTACTTCTCCTCTTTCTTTCAATCTCTGAGTTTATATTTGTGTATACTAATGTAGTATATAATACTGCCGTCGCACTTACGCAACTGTGACGGAACCCAGCGCGACGTGTCGATCGTTTTCAGTTTACAAAAATGCACGAGCCACTTTGTCGCAATCAAATCTTTTGAATCTTAAAGAATTAAACAGAAAGAACCTGAGAATTTTGATTATTTGTTGTTTTGAGAGGCGCACATAGCAAGTCATTTTAAAATAGCAGTGAGTTTGTTCGGTGGGAAATTCAAAAAATTTGATTAGGCGAGATCAGCTCGACAGTTGCCTTACAATCCAGTTTTATCACTCGCATCATCCCTCTATATGTATGGCTTACAACGCTAAGAAAAAAATCACAATTCTCGCTCCGTTCTCCCGCGCTCTCGTTGTGTGTATATATCTGACGCGTA
This sequence comes from Torymus auratus, assembly GCA_900474315.1. Taxonomy (NCBI): domain Eukaryota; kingdom Metazoa; phylum Arthropoda; class Insecta; order Hymenoptera; family Torymidae; genus Torymus; species Torymus auratus. Next base: position 39,342 of record UXGD01000520.1, on the reverse strand, counting down.
CCCGTTACACTTGATCCGTTGCGTCTTGCGCTCAGGCAAAGACTCATCGGCAGCGAAACGATAAAGTTAATACATATATATTTCGATCGGTTTTTACACTTATTCAAAAGCGACATACGAAAGGAAATCCTCGTCGTTCGTTTTTAATTATATGCGGAGTTACATCCTACGGGAGGTATGAATTTCGGATTCTGTCGTTATAATTTGCCATCCCTCGTTTCTCACACGTTCGTCGTTCTCGCGTACGGTCATTATACGGTGGGTTCTTTGCTTGCTCTATACGCTTTTTTAGTTTGATCGGTGGTGGAGGGCTCGAACATACGAAAGAGTAGCTATACTCTTTCTCTCTCTCTCTCTCTCTCTAATGTAAACGAAAATTGTTGAGTTCGTGTATCATGAATGAAAATTAAAGAATCAAGTTCCCAGAAGACATTTTCTTTTCACTCGCATGGTAGTTTTTCCACCTTTTTCCCGCACATTTTCGAACATTCAATGATGATTATATTGTTAATAAAAATTCTCTAAGCTTGAGCGGATCAAGAATAATTTATTACTTAAAATATCAGCACACGCGTTTATTTTAAAAACGTGTTCTAGCGAAAAAAGTTTGACGATATTGCGCTCACGTTTAGACAACTTTTACAAAAGCGTATTTCGCTTCACAGGACTTTCTCCTCTCATGTTCGTTTACTTTTAATCGCTATGAAGGTGTATAACAAAGTTTGTACGTTCACGATCCAGTCTCAACATTTTACATATGTTTCACTACAGACTAAATTTCAGACGCTCCTTACACATCATACAATTCTTGTTATTCTGTCTCACACATTTTACGATTCTCACCAGCTTTCCGTACACTTTTTAGTATGTTATAACAAATCCAGTTGTTAAATCAGTTACTGTTGGCACTCGCTCTAAACTTAATTGTTTAAAAAAATGCATTTTTAAAATACTGCTAAAATCAACGATCATGACATTATCCAAGTGAAGGCTTGTAACATTGAGTTTTTGTTGAAATAAAGCGAGAAAAATGGTCGGAAAGCCGGTATTTACAATTTCCCTTCTTCCGGGATAAAAAATTTTGCAAAAATATAACACGATAGTCAATTTAAAAACGAAATTATGTACATTATATATCTTCTTTTTTACACGCTGTTCGCTCCCACCATTAATCAACGAATACAAAAATAAGATGGCTTTTGTCGTTGAAACGAGAAAAGTCGCATCATCACTTGCCCCCTGTCTCAGTTTGACAACCAATGCAACGTACGTGCTGGCTGGCGTCTTGTTCTCCCAACATACGTGACAGAAGATCCAAAATCAATATATTGATAACGGATAAAAAAATGCAAGATGCAGCCTTAAATTTTTAAGGCCTCGTTTGTATCTTTAAGCATTTGAAAAAGATAGTCAATGAATAGCAAAAACGAAGACAAAAACGCAACGACAAGAAAACGAAGGCAAATTTCTCCAATCGACGTGTCTTTCTCTCTTATTCGTTTACTTCCTTATTCTTAGCTTAATCCATTCTCACAGGCTATCTCATCGAAATGTTAGTAGCTATGCAAATATATGCGCACGCACCGACGCAATAATCGATGAATGTAAAAGATAAAAAATATTTTCGTTTCGCCATTTTTTTCTCAAGAAAATCTTTTCTTCGATGGTTTTTCCCTCAAAGATGATGATGTCTCTTTCGTTCGTTTTTCCATAAAAAGGACACAATGAAGATGAAGAAGAAGAAGGGAAAAACAAACGCGAAGGGGAGTAGGTACTTTGGTCGATTGGGCACCGTTCCAACTACTTATTGCGCCTAGTTCTAATCTAGGCACTATTGTAACGCTAACAGGTGATTTTTTTTTATATTTGTTATTTTTTCCTTATTTTTCTTTTATTCGCTCACGCAGATGATCGTGTGGCGATTTTATTACTTTTCACTAATCATCAAAATGCTGACTTGAAGAGCAATTTGCACGAATTTTATCACTCTTTTCGCGAATTTACACCAATGACTGTGTGGCATTCTATAAACAATGTAGAACATTTTTAATTTCTCTGTCATACGGTACAAAGCTTCTCGAACAGAATCAATCGCAATGTTAAATACCAAAGGAAAAGAAACTGTAAATGACATTTTATCATTGAGGATCGATTGTTGTTATTTATTTTTGTTTCAGATAAGTGCAGGATAATAATGTGTTTATTAAAAGAAAAAGTCTTAAAATCAATTTAAAAGATTCATATTTTTTGTTTTATTTATTATTATTTTTTTTTTTTTTTTGACATTTTCAGTTTGCTTTTTAAAAAAGTAACGAAAATTTCACTCTCTCTCTATTCGAGCCCGCATACAATAACTTTGGCAGCTGGATCAATGACGAAAGCAACATTTTGCATGTCTCACCTTGCATAATATATTTTTTGTTTCGCGGGTCGAAAAGAGAGAAAATGATCTCTCTACGCGTACATGTGTATATAAACTGCCGCTGCGCTAATTCATCATTCTTCTCACTGTTCTCAATAAGCGCCTACTTAATACCGTTCAATTTTTGTTTGCGCTCGAATTACAATGAGAGTCTCTTTCTGAATCGCGCCAAAATATGGAAAGTTTTTAAAACAGCTTCGATATCACCATCAAACTTTCACAGTCAAAATCGTTTCAATTACAAATAATGGATGTATGATCGCTCAACAATCTTACGATCGCAGCGGCGCTAGAGAAAAAGTTACCAAAGGGAATTTCATTTCGCTTTTTTTTCGCATTCGAATGCACAATGACTATGCACTTGCGCACGTCCGCACACAGACATACACATACGCATTCACTCTCTCCCTCACATTCGCAGCGTTGATGCTGCTTTCACAATGTTTTACTTATAAACTACTAGTTAAATTTGTTGAAACACTCCTCGCTCCTTATCATATACTCCGAAAAATCGAATATTTTCGTCATACACTCGCCGCGCCCCGCGTGCGTCGATCACTATTATGGCCATTTTATATTTCATCATCTTCACAGTATATTTAACCCTACTTCCTATTCATCCTTTTGGGATCTATTTGCTTCAGCATTCTTAAACTCAAATCCATTTATTTACACAATTGTTCTTTCGTTCATACATTCTTTGTTTAAGTCTAAAATGACTTTTATCGTGAATACGGAGAAAAAAAGAATAGAGGAAGAAGAAACGAAAAACTAAAATAAAAAAGCGACTGCATTTCTTTCATCCGCGCCAGCGTCTGGACGAAATTACGTTTTCATTATTTTCATTTTGTCGCGCTATCAAAAGTACGCTCATCTCTTGTGATATACTGTTTATCACTTGATATAATCTTTTCTTCTCCCACTCGCAGCAGCGGGCAGGTTCAAGAGCTTGGTATTTACATTGTCATCTGAGCGTACCGGCGATGTTTCTCCGCGAGTACTCAAGGACTTTTCATTTTCTTTCGATGGAAAAAGAGTTAAACGACAAAACACTGGCACGGAGAAACATCGTTACAATAGTATATTTTGGCGTGAATTGAAGAATTTAAAAGACCACTGAGGGCCAGAACTTGGCAATTTTTTCCTTTTTATTTTACGTTAGTTTTTTCTTCCGCATCAGGCCCATACGTTATTTACTCTTTATAGCTCTTCTATAGTGTAATAAATTTTATATACACTTGTATTTTCAAATTCACTTTAAAGTATTCGCCAAAATCAAAATACAATATATACTGTTGATCTAAATCATTATTCACCAGCAAAATAAAGGATTTTAGTTGAATCAAGATGGATTGATTCTATTCTATTAGCAAGAAGAACTCTTAATGCCAATATTAAACTTGACGAATATTTCAAAAGAATTCAGATGCTCTTATAAACTACAAAACGAGGAAGAGACTTCAATCTTATGTCGGTGCTTTGATTGCCAAAACATTATCTACGACAGACAACCGATCTTACATAAAATTGTCATTCATCAAAGTTTTCGTAGCGTAGAACAAGTTGTTTTCACATTTCATAATTGATTATGAGATTGATTAATGCGTCTGAAATCAATTTGAAAAAAGTGATACAGAGAAACAAATAATAAAATTTGAAAATTTTCGTAAACAATAAAAATAAAAAAAAACCGAAAAACACTTAAAATAAATTGCCAACTTGTACAAAATTCATGAGAAGAAGATAACAATTGTATAATTGTTGATTAAATTGTTTAAAAAAATCATCAAATTTGAGCTTTTAAGACAAAATGCGTCAAATCATTATAATTCGGTAGATCGAAAATTCGTTGACAAAAAAAATTAATAAAAAAAAGTAATGATATCGTTAACAATAATATTGAATCGTTAATATCTTTTCGAGCTTATGATTTTTATTCGAAAACCAGTTTCATTAATCTCATAAATATCTTCTTCCTCTCGCCTAATTCACTTATAACACAGGTACAAATTTCAAAGGAGTTCACGAAAAGTGAAGTGTTCCTTTAAGCACTACGTGCTACAATTATTATATTTTTCTTAAACTCTTTAAGCACTTATAAAGAAGATGGTCTGATAAATCCGTTTTTCTGCGATATAACTCCACTCTATAATTATTAGCCGCTCGTTAAAAATTTGTTATTTTTATTAAGATTCTTACAGCTACAGCTAAACCTTATGATCCTAATGAGCAATCTGTACGACTATACCGATGTACCAAGAGGACACTGCGTGGCATTTTATAATCCAATCATTTTACTCATGCTAACGTTATCGATATTTTTTTGTAACTATTTTTGCAAGTTAAGCTCGAAAAAGGTCGAGTAAATTGATTTAAGGCGAATTTCACGAGCCAAAAGCTTTGAGATACGTATCAAGAAAAGTAACTGAAAAGTAACTTTCTTCATCGTATCTCGTTGCTCATTATTTACTCGATAGAAATTTAAACAATTCATGCATATTTTACGCACAATTTAAAATTCGAAAAAAAATGACATAAAAAAATTATAACAGTTGATAAATTTGATTGCAAAATAATGTAATATTACTAAAATTTGACGATGATAACTAAATGTCTATAGTACAATCAAACAAAGCCAAATTAATCATGGGTCACTTCGACAGTTGTCGAAAATGCCTATAATACCGTTGAAAAAAAAGTAACCGAAACAATCATACGGTTTGTTTTTGTAAAAATTAATAGATGGCACAAGTACCTCGTCGCAAGACGAGACACACGGAACTCTTTCGTTGAGTGCAGTGTCCTCATCTCTCTAGACTTTGCATATCTGCAGGGTGTATGCGTAGGTGTACATGAGTGTGTATGTGTGTATGGGGGGTTGTCCATAAAAAGGTTGACATTTCTGACTGTACAACGCAAACGAACCACCGCGGATGAAGAATTTTAGTCGGAACTAGTTTAAAGAGACGCAAATGACTTTCTCGAGGGGCCATAAAAAAAGGCGTTAAAAATATGCTCCAACTGTCGATTAAAAGTAGTAAATCTAAAAGTAACATTGGTTTCTGGTTAGTTCATCCGCGGCAAGGGTGGCGGCGACGGCGACGGCGATAATAAAGTACGGCGAAGGATGGTTGGAGAGCAGCTCGAAGAAAAGTGGCGACGGCGGCGACGAGAGGTGTGCGTGCTCCTCCGGCTTAGCCACTTGGTGAGGCGACCGCGATGCTCGCGGTGTGCCGGATGAGCAGGTCCGAGCGGGCCTTGAGCCGGCGCTGCATGAGCCGGCTCTCGCTCGGCGGGGAGAGCCCGAAGAGACTCATCGGCTCCTTGTCGATGAGCCGGGGCTTGCCGAGGATGCCGATCTTGCCCGAGGGCTCGGCGCCGCGGGCCTCGCACTCGCCGGACGAGTGGCTCTCGGACAGCTCGCTGCTCGAGTCCGACATGTGGCCGTAGGGGTGGTTGTCGTCGTCCGTCGAGGAGGTCGAGAGCCTCGGCTCGCGGTTCTCCAGCAGCTCCTCCAGGTTGACCGAGAAGTGCTGCAGCACGACGCGGTTGACCATCATGGCCGACTCGGCGAAGACGGAGAGCTCGCGGGCCGAGTTGTTTCTCCTGCAAATGTCAGAGGTTAGATAGTGCGGGTGTTGGGTGCGCGTGTGGCGAGGTGGGGCTACGAACCTGATGGTCTGGGGCGTGCGCAGCGGGCGGTTGGCGCTCTCCTCGGCGGCGGGCCCCGGGGTGATCCAGGGGTGGGCGAGGACGCACTCGGCGCTGAGGCGCTGGTTGGCCTGCTTGACGAGCAGGCCGCTGATGAGGTCCTTGGCCTCCTGCGAGATGCCGGCCCACTCGGCCTCGGGGAACTCGTAGTGGCCCTCCTGGATGCTGGTGAAGAGCATCTGCTGGCAGGCGCGGCAGTTCTCGCCGCGCTCCCAGCCGCAGTTGGTGCCGCAGTTGCCGTAGAAGGGCGGGTAGCCGCAGAGCAGGATGTACATGATGACGCCGAGGCTCCAGAGGTCGCAGCGCTTGTCGTAGTAGTTGGCCTCGCCGATGAAGGCCTCGACGACCTCGGGGGCCATGAACTCGGCGCTGCCCACCGGGGTCAGCAGCTGCGGCGTGGCGATGGGCGAGGAGACGGTGTTGTTGAACTTGATGCCCGAGCCCAGGTCGAAGTCGCAGATCTTGATGGGCGTGAGCTGCTCCGGGTGCACGCAGAGGATGTTCTCCGGCTTGAGGTCGCGGTGCGCGATGCCCTTCTTGTGGAGGAACTTGAGCGCGCTGGCGATCTCGGCGACGATCTGGCTGGCCTCGCGCTCGCTGAAGTGCACGTGCTCCTGGATGCGGTTGAGCAGCTGGCCGCCGTTGACCTTCTCGAAGACGAGGTAGAAGCGCTCGTCGTCCTCGAAGAACTCGATCAGCTGGATGATGTTGGGGTGGCCCTGACAGTGGTGGAAGGTCTCGACCTCCTTGAAGACGCGCTCGCGCGCGTGCCCCGGGATCTTGTCGATGATCTTGACGGCGTACTCGAGGTCCGTGTAGAGCGAGGCGCAGGTCTGCACCGAGGCGTACGCGCCCTCGCCGAGCACCTCACCCGTCAGCTTGTACAGCTCTGCAAACGACAAACGCCTTATTAGTTGAGCTACAGATTCAGAACTCTCGTCGCGGAATCGTGTCGCGAGAGATGAAAGAATGCAGCAAAGAATTGCCGATTATAACGAAGCACGTTTCATTAATGAGTCAAAGTGTCTCGGTGACATGATACCGTGCCGCAATCCCGAATCGACATTTTAGAGATTTCTTTTGTTAAACCGCGCGCAGACTGGTGCTTATTAATAATAACACGGTGAAAAGCCGGCTGCAAACTTTCTTCGCTTCGATTTTTTCTTTCTTGCGCTGACTCGCCTCCCACTCGAGCGCACTTTCCACTCGAGCGCTTGTGCGACCGGTGAGTCATTTCGCTCGTGACACGCCGATAATATCGAGAGCTGCAGCAGTCACGACTCGCGAAATTTGCAAGGGCTCGTGTGAGAGAGAGAGAGAGAGAGAGAGAGAAAACGGTTTGTTGTAAAGCAGCTGCTGGCAGCCCTGAAGCATCGATACGCGTGAGAGGGGACTTTTACTCCGGGAATTCCAGCTTCGCAGCAGCCGCGCTCTGGCTGTGTGTTGTTTTCGCAGGAATTTTTTAATAGCCCGAATTTTTCAACCGCGCCAAAGCCACTTTCTTTCTCGCCAATGCCCTGTACTCTAATTAATCGCCCGTTCCGGAGTTTAACTTTAACCGATCATGCTAATTTCCCCCACGGGCGTTGCCGTTTCGTGTAATAATTAGAGAGCTTATACGGCCACTTTATAACTTTTTTTCTTTCTAAGACCAAAATACCTGAAACGACATGTTATCGAAACCCGAGCACATCGCTCGACTACGCGCTGCAGTACTCGCATTGGAATCGGAGAAATAATACAAATGCAAAGGACGTGCAACAATGCGCTTGTTGAAGCAAAGCATAGCGACTACCTACTGTGCTGATTAAAAGGAATTCCATATCGTCGCGCGGCTACTACAATGTCAAGGCCAAGCTCGCGGCTGCCCGCGCACCCCATAAAGCCGGTTTCTCCCTCTCGTGAGCTCTTCGCGCCCGCTGCTGCTCCCCGCGGCCCTTGCGTCGTTCCTTTTTGCGCCCTTTTTGCAGCCAACCGGCCGACCTCCACCTCTATACTTATATAGCCTTTCCCCGGTGCATTGTTGTTGCTGCCCTCGCGGAGGGCCATCATTTATTTTGCTAGGTTAACTTCTTCCACTCGGCACTTGTCGTTCGCTTTCATTAATAATAAACGGGTGAGAATACCTTCAATGAATTGACCAACATTTTAACTCACGTATAAACTAAATCTTGTTTGCTCGCCGTTTATACTCGGTTAAAAACTCTAGCCGTGGTGAAATAAAAGAAAGATAGGCTAATTTCCAAGAGAAAGTGACACCTCGAGCGAGCAAAGGACATACACATATGCTTCGGCATATATATCCCTCGCCTCATCTCCGCGCGAATTCAGCAGAAAAGTATACGCGCGGCGAGGAGGTGAAAAACACAACTTTCTACTCTAGCGCGCGCGATCGCCTGCATATATATATGTATACACACGTTGAGCGTGGGACGCGCCGAGCGCGAATTGCCTGCGCGCGTCGACTTGGCAACGCCGCGGTTTAGCGCAGCTTTCAGCGAAGCTGCTATAGGTATGTAACAACAGCGATGTACTTTCATCGGGTGAGGCGCGTTCGCGTGGGCGTTTATATATATTTTCCCTTCTATCGCGGAAATGCACAGGCGCTTGAGAGTAGTGTCGCGTATATAGCGCTAAAATTGCAGGATACGCGCTTGTTTGTTTCTTCGATGATGTGTATAGAAAAGAACCGCGAGAGGTAGAGAGAGAGAGAGAGAGAGGGCAAACGCTTTTCTGTCGGTGACGACCGCTTTTGTTCTAAAAACGGAGTCGCATTGTACTATTCTTAGAATGCAAAAAGTCACCCCTTGCCGTGGGAATGTTTTAGAAGACTTGGTTCTCGGAATATAACTGCGATGCCTATAGCGAAGCATCTTACCCAACTCGACGTTTATCTACTGATGCCAATTATTCGCGACTTTTGCTTTTACTTTCTTTCACTATGGATCTGAAGTTTGCAACGTTGGTGCGCAACGAAATAAAATAATAATTCATTTAACTTTGTGTGTAGATTTACTATTTTATAATATAAAATAGCTCTGTAACGAAGATTGCATTCCAACGATGCAAACTTCATCTTTCATTATTGCTGCAAGTATTTTTATGACTTTTATGGCCCAGTTTTCTGCTCGACATTGTTGATTATGGAGAAAAAGAAAGTCATTTTACAAAATATATCTATAATGCTGCAGGAGAAACGTTATCGACTGCGGGGGTAGACTGGCGACGAGAGCATGTAAATCTGCAGCGCGCGGCGAACGCGGAAGTAGTTACACCGCGCGATACGAGTGTATATCGGAAGAGTTGGCGCGAAGGACACCTACACGCGGCGATGCGCCATGAAAATAAAGATTATACACGTTTGCGAGATAAAAGCGCGAACAAAGGAGAGCGGCTCTCGCGCCTAACGGCGGACACGACGTGTCTATTTTTAACCAGTCTTAACGCACGCAAGTTACAGGAAGGATTTTCGGATCACGTATACTTATATCGGCGCGAGGTGAGGCCGGCGACTTTTTGCTTTGTCCTCCACGCTCGTCCGATGGAATGCAATGCTGCAGTTCCGATTCATAAGCAGCGTTACTCGCGAGCTTTTCGAAAAATCCATATATCCTACCGAAAAGGTTACTTGCTTCAAACTTTTAATCGCACGGGTATATAATGAAATATTGAAAAGCCCTGGCTTACAGCTGCAAATGACGATAATGTATATCCCCCTGTTTCACGAAAGAAACCACTAAAAGTCGCTTAAGCTCCGAAAAAGCCGCACATCATCTCTGTCTTTCGCCTGCTGAGGGTGACCGCAAAAAGTGGCAAACCGACAAAAAAGCCTTCTGGAAGGAAGGAGGGAACGAGAATCCAACGCGATTTCAACCCGCGCGCTAGGGCTTCTATATATATGCGTGCACGTACGTATGATGCAATAACAGAGCGCGGGGCCGAGGAGCCGCTGAACTCGCTGCGGCTGCGCGCTATATCGCGTGTGCCGCCTGCGCGTATAGATCGTTCGCGGCGAGCGCCTAGAACCATCTAGAAGCTTCGGCGCGCGCAGTCGCTAATAGAAGCGCTCGTCATCTCTCTCGCGCGGCGCGTTGGAAGGCCGATTCTCTTAATAACCAATTGTCGATTGACTTGACGTTTATTCAAACCTTCCAAAATACATGCGTCACGTGCATACACGTTTTGGGTAAACGATCGCAACTTTCCGCGAGAAAAGCAGCAAAATTTAGGTCACGCTGCCCCGGCGAAGGTTCAATCAGTTTAGCGTCGCTACAGTATGTAAGCTCGATTGTAAGGAAAAAATAAAGCGCTCGACTCAACGCTATACGCATGACTCGACTGTTTGTTTACGATCGCTCCCACGAGAGGGAGCGCATGTTAAATTGAAGAATAAAAAAATGAGAGTTAATAAAAGACAGTTTGTCGTACATCCTGCACTCTTTCGGTTAAGAATGAAGGATTGTGATAGTTACCTTGGAAGCACGAGGAGACGAGGGAGGAACCAGATGAACGCTTCTTCTTGCGCCTCTTGCGCCTGGCCTCCTCCTGGCGCGCCTGTACTGCGCTCAGCGACTCTCCCGTCGAGCTCACCTCCCGGCATCCTGTATCGCCTGAAACATGCAAACAAACCGTCTCTCTTAGTACAAATGCCCATACTGCTATTCCACTTATACTGAATAAATTACTGACACTTTGCAAATTGCTAAGTGTATATGCGGGATTTCAGCCGTTACGTGCGACTGCAAATTCTCGAATTCGATATATGCGCGAGCTATGAATAGGTAATGCTGTCATCCATATATGTGCGCAATGAATATCAAGTTGGCTTTCAATTGAATTTTGTCGGGGCAAAATCGTTAAGTATTTTCAATTTTTTAAAAATCCCCCCCACCAAATAATAGTCATTCATACACAAATGCAAAAAGCGTCAGGGTAGAAGGTAATTCATGTGTCTGAATGCATAATGCTTTTTAATGTACCTGAAACATTTCGCAATAAATCGGAAAATGAAGCAACAGGGGCGCATGGCCTAGCAGAAAAGTTGTCATACAACTGCGCTTCTGCCATCTATTCTCATGAGCTGTTCGCGAGACTCTGCGACGCGCGAATGTCCAAAATTAAGAACGAGCACAATGCACCCGGCTCTCTATATCTCGCGCGCATATAAGATCTTGCGTAACGCACGCGGCTCTGTTTGGCTAGCCGCGCTCTCGGAAATCCGTGACACGTATATGCATCTCTGCCGGCGTATCAATGCTATATTTATTATAGGATCGTGCAGTTCTAATTATATTGCCTCGGCGAATTTTTACCCCAGCCTCGCTTTAATAACTCTACACTTTGCTCCCCAGCTCGAGGCACTCTATTATCGGCTTATTGTGGACTTTTCTCTCTCTCTCTCTTGTATAATTACAATTATGCAATATTAAGATATATCTATGAAGATACGAGCTCTCGCAAAAAAAATGGATTAAACTGTTCGGCGGTCTGATTGCGAGCTTATCAATCAGGGAAAATGATAAGAAACATCGTCGATAAGCTGTTTTGCCCGTGTGACGAAACGATTACGCGCTTATGAATGTTTTCGAACTCCAGCACAAGTCATGTTATCTCTCACGTCTTTCTCGACAACATAGTCTGCAAAAAGTTGCGAACGAGCGTCACCGCGCTCTCTCTCTCTCTCTCGCTATTGATAAATATACTCGCACATTTTCCCGAGCGCTTATCAAGCTTTCGTTTGAAAGTCAAATCATGCATCCCGATTATCCGCGCTAATTAAATATATTCAATTGCAGAGGTAGCTGTAGCTTGAAAATCTGTATAATGTGATAATGAAAAACACAAATGGGCTATGCGTTAGGGAACATCTCTCGCAGTTCTGCGAGCCTGTTTGCGCGAAACGGCCTGGGCCACACGCTACGCTCGCCTCGGACGATTAATCGCAGCTCTAATCGAGGAAAAACATTCGCGGCAATGCTGCAGCCAACGCGGAAAAAGGTACGAGGACATAGGTTTAATAGCCCTATCAACTGTTATAATTATCACCGGCGACGTTACAATTAATCGAACAAACTGCATCGCGGGGCTATAATTGCACTTTACCGACAACACGGTCCAATTCCGACCTCGTTAGCGGATCGATCCGCAATAACAGAACAAAGGTTTGAGAAAAAAAAAGACAGAAATGCATAAAGAAGACCTCGAGCGTCGAGGATTTTCAAGGAAAAGCCGAGGGACGCGCGCGTCTAGCTCCGATTCGAGCGAGTCTCTCGCGTCCACGTCACACGCGCTGCAGTCAGCAGGTGTGCGACGCTCTCTCGGCCGATGCTCTCTCTCTCTCTCGCTGGCGTACGTGACGTTTCCCTCGTTCGTATTTTCCCGCGCCAGCCCCTAAGCCGCTCATGCATACAGTGTAAAGCTCGCCAGGGCATTTTTTTCTCAAGTCCGTGCTACCTTATACGCCTGCTTTTTAAACTTGGAACAACTGCAACGATGGCATTTCAAGTAGCAAAGAATATGCACTGGTAAGTAGGCAAATGTTTGCTCGACGTCTTTCATTTGCAGCTTAGCTTAACATGCGATAGGGGGGAAAAAACAGAACGAGACACGAGGTGGTCATTAATTGACGACAATTGCCCGAGTGTCAATTATGCATTCATATATACGCGGAGAGACGCGCTGCGCCGAGTCACGATGAGGTAATGGACGTAATGAGACTATAGCGCGCGCGGTAAATTATGAGAGAAGAACAAAAACGCGCAATTCGCTGGAAGCTTTGAAAACTCTGCATTCAAAATAATTTGATGAAAAAGCACCAACTTAATGTTCTATATACAAACAGCTGCGTGTCTCTCGGTGACAATTTATTCGTATCAGAATGAAACATTTATAGAACCGAATCTATTCATGGAGCCTATTCTTTCCCATCTCTAATTGAAAAACCTCCTTTCGAAATTTCCAGTTCGGGGTAGACGGGACTATCTTTCTAGAGTATACCCAACGCCCCCCGATCTCATCAATGGGAACTTCCAGATTTTTCCTGGATGTTACAATGGCGCGGAAGGGAGATGTAAGGATCATTGAGAGCACGAGGGTCGCGTAGAGAGAGAACTTTTCCATTGGACCGTTTTCCCTTCAGCCCCGATTCAGTCCAAGGGCCCCGTGTAAGCGCAACAGATTTCAGGCCTGTTGCTGCGGCAGGAATGTTAAGGGACTGAGAAAGAGAGAGCGTAACCGAAAAAACTTACAACGGCCGAGAGCCTGTTACAACTTGTTGCTGCTCGATCGAGGGGTGTGAATTTGGCTCCAACAGAGAAACTCATGCTAATGAGTAAACGATTTTTTTCCGACTCACGTCGCTCAGAATATTTATTCATTTTAATATCAAACTGCTGTAATACGTTTGTAAAAGAAAGAAAAACATTTTCCTCCTTTTAGTGCCCAAGAATGATAACAATCAAGAAAAGAGAATAGCACCCGAGCTATATTCGAAATTCTAATCATCTCCAAAAAAAATCTTAGGCGTATGAAATAAGAGGGAGACGCAAACGCAGATAATGAAAAAGAAAGGGACGCCATAAAGAGGAGAAACAAGGAAAATGAATCTATGTATAATTATGGGTGTGCTGTAGCCGTAGACGCGCGCGACGGAAAAGTACCCGAATGCAGCCCTTTATCTCCCTCCCAAAACTTCCTCCGCTCTCTCGAATATTCTAGGCGCGGCATTGATTGCTCGCGCATCCTGGCTCCTTTGTAATTGGGAAGGCATGTTTTTTCTCTTCCTCTGTGCCTACCGGCGTCGTTCTTTATTTCTCGAAAATGTTCTGCTATGGTAACGTAATACAGCCTCTTGAGAATTACTCTATGCATGAGGTTCTATTTTTGTCAGTAGATGTTTCTTTTCATTCGAAATATGATGGGGCACAGGGCTCAAAGGCAAGATCATTCGTTCAAATTGTCACAAAGATGTTGAAATTAAAAATCGCCTTATCGCAAAACGTGATGAAAATATAAAATTCTCTTGATAAATGAATCGCGCATGCGGTACAATGTATGCATTGAGAGTCACGCACAATTTTTGTACAAAGTGGAAATATTTTCAAGTAACAGCTGCACGTTTAAGAAAGTGTGTTTACGAGCAGATCGTGAGTCTCAGTTGAATCTCTCCATCAAACAACGAGTTTTTACAAGATAGCATCGTAATGAGATATATTACTTTGTGTCGAAATAATCTTGTTGCATGCAGCGAGGCAGAAAATTTATCAGCGGCTCGACGAGAGCAGGTATTTTCTGTTTATCACATGGCGTCGGTGGATCTTTGTATGGGCTTTGGATACAAATTGCCTTTATCTTATTTACCCAAGGATATATATACACCGATAAGCCAATATATTAAGATACATATGCTTTCTTCTGGCTCAAGAGAATCATCACATATGTGTTAGCAAATTTTATACAAACAGTTCTTAAATTGGTTTGAAACGATAACGAGTTTTTGCTCTACCTAATAGCAAAAGATCGTAAAGCCTTCGATCGGAGTGAAAACGAGGAATTAAAGATAAATTTAGTGCACGTCCAAGAGTTGGACATGACTAATGCGTCATTGTCCAGTCGGTATCGCGACTCACGCAGCGCCGATCTCGTAAATCAGACTTACAAAGCCGAAGAGGACAACGCGCACACCCACGCCTCCTCTAGCTCGTTTAATTAATCGCCGCGTGCACCGCTATTATTTTCGTTGCGAGGTGCACGTTTCCAGCCCGCAGTCCCGCTCTCGTTTACCCGCGCACTTTCCTGCGTTTCGACTTCCGGCATTGACATATAAACATAGTCCCGCGGCTTGTTGCGGCCAACTCCTACGCGCGTCGCCTCCAACGATAGTTACGTATAGCCACCGAGAGATTTAGCTGGGCGCGTCGACTTTTACCGTTTGTCCCGATTCGGCGCGATTCTCGGGCTACAACTGTCTTGATAACGCGCGCGCCCGTTCCTTAACCTTGGAATATACAAGTTATATTCCATTAGTCGGTAAGAATTAAAAATATTTTGTAGAGATAGCGAAAAAGTAGGTTGGGATTTTTATTGCTATATGTTAATACCGGCGCTAATAAGAAATCCCAGCGTTTTATTAGCATGCAGTTTGAAATGTAAATGTAGCGGCCTTCCTCGAGTTCGCGGGGGAGGGAAAATGAGGGCAGTCCGCGTCGTCACCGGTCACCGAATTTTCCAAAGATATACCTACTCGTCGCAACGCAAATAGGCCCGAGTCCCGTACTTTGAGAGCCGCCTACCTTGCGTTGCGAGTTGCACGAGGCCCAAAAGGCCCTTACTTGATTACTTTGTTTGTTAACTTTTTCCCTCGAACCATTATCAACATTGTTTTTCTAGCGTACTTTTCCAAAAGCTCTGTTAATCGATATAGAATATCCAACGCAATGTACGATTAACATACGAGAAGATTTCAGGTTGAAGGAAAAAATATGTTTCCGAGGCAAGTTAAAAGTATACACAGCTCGAGCGTCAGAGCAAGAATGTATTTTTGCGTTCGCGAGCACAGCAGCAGCAAAGTCGCGCGAGCGAGCAGCGAGTTCATTGACTGACACAGAAAAGGAGCGAGAGAGCGTGTGCAACGCCGCCATCTCAAACTCGCGCGCTTCTATATACTTCGTATGCGCGCTGGATATTGCCTTACGTATCCATAATCTACGGACAAGGACCATATTTTCCTATCCTTTTTTCCATCCAGCTGTCTCTCCGGTGCCGCTCACTCGCTCTCGGCGCTCTCCTTTCTCGCCGAATGCCACGACGTGGGTGACGAGCCACCTACGGTCGCGCGCTGTGCGCGTGTGTGTATTGTAATTGACTCTGGCGAGAGTATGTGTGTGTGTGTCTATGTATCGTTTCTCCTTGCCAGTCACGCCACCAGAGCTTCGTTCATCACCGTGGATGAATTTCAAAGCTCTTCTAATTTATACTAAAGTCATCCATATTTTTGCTCCAACATTGATAAACCGAGAAATAGATAAAATCGGAGTGTTCCATTAAAAGTGAAACAAGAAGAGAGATTGTTAATAAACGGCCAGAGTTTACGGTAAACCGCGTCGCGAGCGCGCAGCTTCCGATCTCTTTTCGCTCGCGAGACAATAAAACAATGGCTTTCGAAAAGTAGCAGTTAGCCGCCTCTTCGGCATCCCATTATACCGACGAGGCGTGACGCGCGCGAGCGAGAGCGACTTCTCGGCCCGGTTCTGCTCCGCTCTCCGCTCGTTTCAAGGCGAAATTCTCCACTCTTATCGAGCGGTTATCTCTCTTCCGAGCGAGAGAGAGAGAGAGAGAGAGAGAGCCAGTTGACCCGTGATCCATCGCGCCACCGATTGTATTCAAATGTTTTTATAGACGCCATTCGAGAGGACATGAGGCTCTTTCGCGCGCGGGGGCTACACGAGCCGCAACGGTGCTTCATTGTGTTTAATGGGCATTTTCATTTTTTTCTCTATAGTCTGTTTTTCTAATAGCGAATCCTTTGTGAGCACACACGCCTGAATATTCAGTCCCGCTCCGTGCAACGAAACTGTAAATCGGCCCGGCGAGCCGCTTCTTTTCAACTTGGCTGAATATCGAGCAGACGCGATGCCGCGTCGTTGGACTGGCCCGACGACAAAGAAAAGTCGCATTAAAAAGTTGGCTCGCGCCGTGACGGCGTGTGTGTATATAGGTACGAGTCGCGCTAAAGTCCGGCCGGAGATGGAGAGAGCTTTGCGCGGTGATGGTCATCATGGCGAGGGTTGGCTCGCGGCCGTCTGTGTGAGTGCACGCGCGTAAGCGCTTCGTCTCTCTTTTCCCGTGACCTTGAGCGGACGAGGGGGTGTATCGAGCGGCTGCGCTCCCTCTCTCTCTCTCACCCCCGCCCCGCCGCGGCTGCGCGGAACCGATCGATACCGCGAGCTGCTGCTGCCTATATACACCGTCGTTGTGTATGCGAGAGAGCCCGGCTCTCTTTCTACGTCAGTGGTTGCAGCTGGCTATCGGCTATTCTCGCGAGCCGTCTTTTTTAATGAGCCTGCATGAGCAAAGCCTTGTTTATTTATCGGCTGCTGCTGCTGCTGCTGCGCACATACGTGCGCGGCGAAATATATTTATATAAAGAGGAGCAAAGTCGAGTAATGTCAATGTTATTCTTATCTATTGAATTGAATTAAGGGTAATTTTCTTCTCGGCAGATAAACCTTTTTCTTTTATAATGAACTTTAGCGAGTATAAATTATCTTGTTGGCAGAATTTATGCTTAAAGTTTTAGAAGCCAGACTAAATATACTCGCTGAGCTAATACGAGTTTTATCAGAATAACATGCCAAATGACGTTAATTAATTAGAGGATAACAAACTGCTGCCTCATTCTCCTAAAACTCTAATTATTTACGTACAATTTTTATTCTTTACAACACTGCAGCTAAAATATAAACGTGCCGTTTTGTCGAAAAAGAAATTAGTTTTCTATTAACTTTAGACAAACATATTGAAATTAATGATAAATAAAAAAACCCATTAGATGTTTAATAATCATCGTGATTGTTCAAGCAGATCTTTAAATATTGTTTTCAATTGAGATTGGGTAATTTATCCAATAATGATTTATAGCAAGCATTATCTTTGAGGAGTAAACAGTGCAGTGCATGAATGAAGAGCAATTTCATTCCAGTCTTAAAAACTTGCAAGTTTTATTGTACGTTTAATGTAAAAGTTGGTGGTAGAAATATATTTTTCAACGAATGATTGATCCCATTTTCACGGTTTCCCATTGCTCGCGTCGGTTGATTTACAGTGCAGAACCGAGCCGATAATAGACTCGCAGGAAAGCCGCTGAAAGCGTTACCTGCAAGCCCGGCTGCAACTAGAGTCGCGAGAGAAAACGGCGAACGGTTAATCTGCCGATATATAGAATAGCGCACACGCGCGCGTCGATTACCTCACGCACGCGCGCGCGGGGGGAGCCTCCGCACAAAGAAGCTCCGAAATACGGGCCCGAAGCGAAAGAGAGAGAGGGCGGAATCGTAGAGCGCGTGCTCTCTCTCTCTCTCTGTCCCTTTAAAGGCAGTCTCCCCTTTAAGCTACATATACGCGCGCTGGCTTCCCTTTGTCCTTTGTTCGCTCGCTCTCTGCATGTGTACTGGCTCTTTCCTCTAGGGTACCTTCTAGAACGTTGTACGAACGTACGACATACGCGAATATACTTGTGTGCAGAAAGCGCAAGGAGAGACTACTGACGCCGACTACTAACCCACTTCACCCCCCGAAAATAATCCGCTTGACGTTGCCAACGACGACGACGAGGCGGCCGACAGCGTCGATGACGCGATCCGTGCAAAAATTTTCGCTTCCCTTCGGGGCTGAAGCTTGCCCGATGCATCGCAATATTCTTCGAGAGGAAAAAACCCGAGCCTTTAAGCTTTAACTTCTATATACTCAATGTTATACAACTTGCTAAGCACTGTTTACTTTTCATTAAACGTCAACGACATAAATCAACTCAATGTCCGTTACATGAATTAAAAACATATAGTATATAAGTTTGTTTACTGGCGAACAATGTCATTGGCGAGTTTATTTAAAGGCGGGGCAAAAAAAGGTCAGGGCAAAGAGATTATTAGCTAATGCTAAGAAAAAAAAGGCGCAACTTTTTGCGCCGGGCTTCTAACGGAGAAAAATAACAATTTATGTAATAATAATCCTGCAAAAGGTGCAACTACGTCCAAGAGCAAAAAGCTCTCTGTGCTGCAGTGTGACAGAGAGGCAGAACATAGGCGCCGCTATATGGTAGCAACAAGAGCTGCAGACAAAGAGAAAGCAAAAAAGAAGCGCGGGGGAATGGGAAAGGGCCATGGCAACGAGAGTCCGGACGGAGGGAAGCAACAGGGAGACGACGAGGAGGCGAAAAACGCGAATATAGATGTGCATGCGCGTTGCGTGGGAGGAGAGGGAGAAAGAAGCGCTGACGTGGCGCACTCCCGGGCCTCCCGGCTCGCGAAATGCAGAGGGCCGAAAATCCGCATAAACACGTTTCTTATTCCTCGAGCAGTGGAGAAAAGATTACGTGGCGTCTAAGCGTTGGAAAGTTTATTATTCCGGCGTAATCGAAGCTCGAAAAACGGATTAGCTTTACGCGAAACGATATAAAAAGACATAATGAAAATAAATTGCTGTACCATCGCAAGTGTTTTCGCGCTTGCGTCAGTCGAAATGAGCTGATTCGAAGAAAATTCCCTACTACCGGGTCGAGTTAAAAGTCCGTTAACGAGCAGTAGCTAGCTATAGGTAGCTGGCCGGGGGGTCCCTTTGTCGCGCGGCGATTGGCATCAACGTCAAGAGGGCCGGCCGGTGCCGGTTGCTACCGGCTCGCGCCAACTACTCGGCCGTCTTTTCAATAGCAGGACAACGATTGTAGAGGAAGAGAGGCCGATGGAGAAAATTCGTCACACTGCAGCGCAGCCGCCCAGGCACCCATCACAAGTGCAGAGCTTATCGATCTCCCGAAGCTCCACTTCTAGAAGCGTCGGCGCGAATATTACGTAGTCGACGGGCTGTATAACCTCTATATCTATGTGCAAACGCAAACAAACAGCTGAGGAAGAGAGGGGGGAAGTTTGTTTTCAAGTATAGACATTTGTCCTCTCTCTCTCCCTCTGCTGTAATGTGGGTTAGATCTCGTTGTAGGGATAGGATATAAAGTAACGCGAGAAACAAAACAAAGGCTCACCTCGTGCCGCCTCCTGGCTCCGCTCGTCTTCGCGCTCCTCCAGTATTTTTTCCACCATCTTTGCTGGCTGTATTTCGTGGAAAATTTGCAGTCGTTTGTAAAAAAAACAAGATGAACCGCAGGTCTTGCCTTTTCTTCACTTGATTCTGCCTCGAATATATATATATATATATCTATATAATGTATCACACTCAGTCGCTCAAAAGTGTCGCGCTAATATACAATAATAATAATCTCTCTCTCTCTCTCTCTTGCTATCAGACGCACCGGTATTATATCGTAATAATCGTAAAAAAGAGTCAGTCGTATATACAAAACGCCTATGCACTAGGTTGATACTGATATATATAGATTGCGCGGTGGCCGTTGGACTCTTCCGTAAGGTGCGCAGTTGGCTATAATATCAGTACTGTAGGTTTATATCACAGATTGAAATAAATATTATAAAGCCTATCTAGTCGTGTTTTCTCGCTCGACTCCGCGGATGTGGATGATGAGGAGGATGATGTGTGGCGTGGGTGTGCCGATATTTTGGAGGAAATGTGGCTCCCTTCTACTATCACAGACGTTGGACAAGTTGCACTGGTGCACTGCTCTCCTCTCGAGCTGGCTGCCGCTCCCGGTCGAGGACTCGACTGCTGTCGTCCTCCTAGTCCCGCTAGATCCTTCAGGCTTCGAGAGCCTCTGCCTTCTTCTCCGGTCAACAACGACGACGCAGCTCGCACTTTGACGCTCGTTGCCTTTTGCACGCGGCGGCGCTTTAAGGGCTCGGAAGCGCATGAAAATACCCCACAATCAAAACATCGGTCCGTTCTTACGTTCACCGTCCCGTACTGCTCGGCAGTTGGTTTCCGACTGAGCTAGCAGCAACATGGCCGGCCCAAGATATTGCCTCAGCCGCTCGCGCCTACCTCCCCCCACCCCACCGTCGCCCCACCATCGCCCCACCATCGCCCCACCGCCGCGCGGTGCGCAGTTGCCGATTCTCCGCCTCGCGACCGAGAGGAAGAGTACGCCTCTGCATACTCGCGGCCCGTCACGTACGCACCTATAGCGGCGCTCATTTCACGGATATACCCGCTCCTGCAGCCGGCCCTCACCTCTTTCTCTCCTGCCCCGGCCGTCCTTTCTTTTTTTGCCCGACGATAAAAATAGCAATATATGCATTCCGAAAAACGACACCATTTCCTCGCTGCTTAGCGACAACATTTGCGAGTAGCAATATACCCACACATCCTGCCCGGCGATTGCGCCAAAATATAAGCATTTATTCCGCTGATCCAACATATTTTTAATATCGATCGTGGATGTATGAGTATTTGCAATGATGCAATGCCACGAATGACAATTAAATTCATAATGTTGCGTCGACTTAAAAATACAGTTGATAAAAATTCATGATTAAGCTGTTTGTTTAGTAAACCTTGTGATTGGGAAGCCCCAAATCTCGTTCGATGTGATTTGGCGTTTTGAATTAATCTTTGGTGACCCACTATGTCGTAAATTGTTAAACCAATGAACTTGTGTCAACTAAATGTTTAAGAATAATTATATGCCTGCAGCTTCGGTATACTTCAGTTAGTAAAATAACTTGGAATATTTCTATCGTTTGGAACAGATTTTTATTTTCCTCTCTAATAAATTACCTATATTAGCATTTGATTTAATCATCCAGAAATTATCTGACCAAATAGAAGATAACAACTTGAAAACTTTAATCAGATTGATTGATAATAAAAGTTTCTGAAAAATAAATTTTGGCCTAAAAGGAAAAACCCACTGACGCAAAGATAAAACTGAAATTGTGCGATTAATTTGTGAAATTCGATTATTTGATAAAACCCATACAACAAAACCTCTTGTGTACATAACTATATCAATGTAAATCTACTACACTTATTATTTTCAGTTTGCTCTGAAAATTAAGGTTAATTTGTATTATTCTGTGTTTTCTTTGACTTTTTACAAGAATAAGTTATTGCATACTTCCTATTTTTGGAATTACCTGTTTTTAAAATTATTCACGTGCGATAAAAGTTGTCATACTTACAATTGCCCATAAATATTATAAATTACATTTATCCATCAAGAAATATAAACAATATATGTATATACAATAAATAAAAATGAGTTGGTATTCCAAATAACCCGTATGTATTTGATATTAAACATGTTTCATTACATTGTTAATGAAATAATGTAGGTTTGGCACACATATGTAAATAGGGTGGATTTCATAAGAGAAAATAAAGAATTAGAGAATATATGTATGTAGATATACGTTACTCAGTCATTAAAATACTCAAAAATAGCCGTATTTGATGAGTAATATACAGATTTATCAATACAGGTGTTGTGCCAAATGCAAAACATGAATGGCCTTTTCTCGTTATATGTAATAAAACCTTGCATAGGTATACGTTAACATACTTATATATATTAGAGAAAAAATATCGCGTTATTGCATCGGTCCGCGTAAAATTGAGGAGAAAAATAAAAAAAAAGGTGACGCAACGAGGAGAGAAGAGCGAGTGTTTTGTTCCGAAATTTCAGAGTAAAGAGCCTTATCAGTGGCAGGCCGATTTCGTGAACTCGCGTCTCGGATTCTCCGTGTTTTTCTAGTGCGAGGTCGTCGCGAGGGATCTCTGCTGCTGCTGCTGTACATACGATCGGCGGCAGCACGTGTCCCTCCCCCAGTCACGTCTGCGTCATTATAATATATATGTATATATCTACGCACTCGTAGGTTCAGAGTGCGAGTGCCATCGGATGATGAAAATTTCAAGGTGCCGGCAAAAGCATGATGTAAATTTTGACTCGTCGCCGATCAGCGCGCCTCTATAGGCGCTCCCGGCCTGGCTTCGGCGCCAACGGGTTTCCACCCAATTCCGCGCTTTTTTCAGCGGAATAACATTAGATTCTTCCGAGCCGCACACGTGGCTTAATTAGCATCAGCAGAGCTCGGTAAGAATTGAAGGCGCAGATAACACTGACTGCTCTATTGTGGATTCCGAGCGAGCTATGGAGATTTTTCCCTTCCGTTCTAGATACATGAAGCGTCTCTTATTATTTTCGACCATTGTAATACAAAAACAACAACACCTGCTCATTTTCATTTTATGTTATAGATAGCCTGTCTTTTACCAACTGAACTTTCAGAGCTCTTTTTTTATTCTAATGTGCAAACAAGAATTCACGTTGTTCATATTTATACGTATATTTTGGTTTTATTTAGTCCCGTTTATTTAATCGATAGTGTGGTATTTTTTACATTTATTGTAAATTGATTATGCCTTACTAAGGTATAAAAAGTCCACACATATATCACGATTTTATCTACATTTGAAAATTCATTCCGGACATGTTATACAAATTTAATAATTAATTCCTTAAATATCAAGATAAAATATTTGAATAAACACGATTTAATGATATTCATATCACAGATTACTTCATAATCAGGTAAAAAATAATTTAGTGAATTCGATTTTTTAAAATACTTGAACAATCCGCCAACTTTAATTTAACAATATAATTTGTTTAATTCATTTAAACAGTATTGTTTCTATGCTTGCTCAAGGCTTCGAAACGAATGAGCAAAATCTTACCAAACAACTTTGAGGTCTAATGCATCTCTTGCTCTTGCTAGTCTCCTATTCCTGCAGTCTCGTAGACTTTTAACCCGTTTGCTACCTATACTACCCACCTTACACAATACACAATACAAAACTCGTTGCAGCAACGAGTAATCAAAGTATTAGTGTAGGTGACAATGCTGTCCAAGGTAAGTATAATGACTTTGCATGTTCGAAATGTGCATAAGACAAGTGCATATAGAAAAACTTGATGCACAGATTTTCCAACCAAACTGAATCAGGCTCACAGCCAGAGAAAGAGGTATCGTCGTGGTGAAAATCTGAGGCCCTTTGTTTTCGTCCGTATATGTATGTATGGTTCGTGCAGCTCAGATGCTTTTGGGGCCTGGCCTCTCCCCTCTCCTGCCCCTCTGCATTTCCTCCATTCTCCCCTTCTCGCTCTTCCCCTCGCGCAAATTACATTTCTATATTTGGACGTCCCTTTGCCCTTGGATGTATACCTGCGAAGGATACTCCTTGCATTTTCGGTTGATTTATGACTCTGTCATAAAGCCATAATCGTCGCTGGTATAAATATCGTTTCTGCACATTGTCCTGCCTTTGACTTCCTACATTACACGTCAATTATTACCTTATTTCGATCTTTATTTTTAGACGGCAATTAAGTACCTTTTAAATTGCTGCTTTTAAATTATTTATCTTAATTTATCAATATTGTCATCTTTGATTTGAAATTTGTAAAATAAATTTCGTATCAGAAATACTGCGGAAATGAAAGAGTAACTCTAATGAACGCAGAGCTCCAACTTTAAAATGCACAGTGATTGTTTTCTCAAGACTTGGAATGTATGTGCATGCTTTTTATTCCGCGAATAGCTTTTCATGCCACGAAAGCTATATATGTGAAAAACAAGCGAGAGAATGGCGAATATGCGGTTACATCGAATATACATATAAGTTGTAATGTTCGCGAATGGCTGATACTTCCTTAAACTGCTCGCATTGGCGGAGCGTTATTAGTCACGCCAGAATAGACGATTGAAGCATTAAATTATTATGTGCACAGTTTCTGTTGCTGCACCTTAAAGATACAATAACAGATACACGAGTCTTTATACATTTTTTTTGAGAATCGTATGGTGGGAAAAGCATGTTCTATTGTTTACGGAGAATTGCAACATATGACAGAAATAATTGCTACGCTAAAAAAATAGTACATTTAAAATGTTTTCCACTCCAAAGGTAGGTCTCTTATTGCTCTTGCATCTTTTATGTGCATAACTTGCAAGTCAAGTAATTAATTCAAATGCATTTTTGAAAACAAGTACAGGATGTCTATTAGGATGTTAACATTCAAATTAGCTTTATCTCTTGGCTTATCTCCAAAACATTTCAATGAATTCTTTGTCAAATTAAATCCAAAATATTCACCCGATTTACCTCACTAAATACTCGATACTTCATTAAGTATTATTGTCACGAAACATTCGAGTAAAATTAATCTATTGTCGTTTACATTCTGCTGAAAATATTCCTATAATATTCAAATTAATTAAAATAGAAACATTCTGCATACGTTTCAACTTTGTTATAGCTAGGAGAAAAACACATTCTTAGAAAAGTATTTGTGACACAGTTTTGTTGAATTTATTCGGCATAAATAAAAGTATTATATCGTTAGCTATATATTTAAGATAAACAATGTTACTATAGTGACGTACGAGAAAAGGCAGACAATATGTCTGCTGCCGTAAGAAAGTTGGCAAAATTTCCAATGCTTTTCTTAGCAACGTCTTGAATGCTTTTCATCACGTACCGTCAATGTATACATATAAAGAATGACTTGAATTAAATTTTCTACCTAAAAAAATACGATTCACTTTTTTTCCTATAAACTAAATAATACTATAGTTTTGAAAACGTCGAGTGTGTGAAACGTTCGAGATTACATGTCGGCGTTGACGGCCAAAATGGAAAAGACAAAACAAGCTTCTCTCGAAAGTGAGAACCACTGGGGCTCGAGCACTTGCGCCGAGACTGGATACACACGCATATGTGGACACATACATTTGAAAAAGAATCTGCGTTGGGCCGCGTGTGCGCTTCTCTTCTTCTATTTTCCGTGTCCTTCAGCAAAGTAGCTTCAAACTCGCAGGGAGGACAGAGAGGAAGAGCGCGGACTCCAGATGGAATGGGGAGAAGCGAGGGGAGAAGTATGGAGGAGAAGCGCGCACGTGTAAGATACGCGGAAGATAAAAAGTATTTTTTTTTATATACACCAAATTATTAATTGTCTCCTCTCGCGAAACGAGCTTGAAAATGGACGCAAGGCGTTTTATATTTTTGTCTGCTGCCGTAAATTATTCTATGTATACTTTCATAACGATCCAAATTTTTTTTTAATAAAATACTCAGAGCATGAAAGAATAGACAAACCTAATTATACCTGATGACATAAAAGCGGATCTATACAATCGCGTTATATACTCTTGCTCTGGAAGATAACCAAATAAAATAAGTTCTCGGAATGAAATTTTCGTGTTTATTTTGGCGCTCGTTATAATCCGCTTAAATATTTATTTTTCCTTTAATTAGCATATAAGCCATTGTTTCAAACGAAAATACGTTACGAGCAATATTTGTATTAGCCAAGCGCCAGCGAAAGAGACGATCAGCATAGACAATGCACAAACTCGCAGGCTCCATTAATTAAAAGCAGTTAAAATAAAATATTGAAAACGTGTTGTCAGTGTAAAAATACAATTAATATAGTGAGTCATTTTCGATCTTTTTATGCGCACATCCGCATGCGAATCTATGACTGTTGCATCATTATACGATTGGCGTGTATATAGTCTAGATTATATTGGCTGGCTCGTCATTAAGCACCGCTAATCATTAGCAGGATCAAAATCTGATGAAACAAGTGGCACTTTTTAATAATATGCCTCGTAGTTTTCCCTAATGCTGTTTTTGCCGGGCGTAGTTTTCTGCGCGTCTTACATAAAAGCCTTGTCGACACCCGACAGACACATAAGATAGAATGCATCGTAAAGCTTGGAAAAGATTAACGAGCCCGGAATAAGCATCACTACAGGCCAGTGCGCTACTCTATTCTGTCCCATGGCGCGATCAGAAACGTGCGCGCGCGGCCCGTTTATTTCCGTCCGAATCTTTGGCAAAACCAACGCGCGAGGGAAATCTACTGCGTCGCACAGAGCGCGCGCGCGAAGTTTCATCCCGCTACAGATATATAGGTATGTCACGATATATTACTAAAGAGAGGAGCGAGAAAGAGAGAGGAAGCGCGCTGGTATATTGTTTTCGGAAGCGCCAGACCGGCAGGCCGCACGCGCGCACGAAAACATCACGCGACATAATTCTGCACGCTTTTCACGTTGCCGAGGCTCACGAGGGGGAACGCGCGTCAATTCCCCACACGCTCGCTATATATGTACTTATACTCGACTCTCATTACATCTGCCGTCGCCGACGTCTCTTACTCTCTGTTTTTTTCGCGTCTTTTCCTTTTTTACGCAGGAATGCGCGCGCTGCTCTATAGTGTTTCTTCAAGAGCTGAAAAATACGCTAGATACTAACCATCTGGACGTTACTTTCCTCATTTGTTTTTCTATTCTATGGAAACGACTTTTTTTCGATAACAAAAAGAGATGTATACGCGCCTTGTGAAAATAAACGGCGTATCGATGGCTAGAGATTAGAAGAGGGAAAAGCCGCGTTTGAAAGAGAGAACCTTTATTGTTTTTACACGCAAACTTTTTTTTTACATTTCTAATTATATTCTGTGCTTTGTAACTATTTGATTGCATTGCGGAGAAATTTCGCACAACTGCGTAATGGCCATTTTCAATGGTAATAACATTTTAATGAAATTGTACACCTTTCACGCAAATTATGCGACAATAGCTGAATTAAAATGACTCATAAAAATTAAACTATGTCATTGAGCATTTATGCGTTATTTATACTCGTTTATACCAGTTTTTCAAATGCAAAGTTAACTTTCAAATGATACTTGTATATAGCCATATAACACATGATCATTATCATCAATATTATATAAAAGAGAGATATTATCACAGAACTAATTTTTTTTTTCGTAAAAGACAATCAATCAAGAATAGCCATTAATTTTGATACGCAGATCTATTTCAATGTGCGGAATAAAAAAAAAGATTAATTAGAAGATAACAGTTTTAATTACTAGCAAACAAATATTGAGGCTGATAAAGTGAGGTACTCATTCGAGCAGACAATATTATCTCCTTAACCCACATAATCATCAAAATGTATCAGGCGAATGTAAATGTATATGTGCTCTTTTTAATTGCCGCACTTGACGCGTTTAATTCCAAATGCGCTAAAAGCCATTTGAACAGCTCGACACTCGTCGCCACACATGTATATACGCCTAAAATGCTTTTGACGACGTCGCACAATACATGTAGCCATGTTATTTACAAAACTCCTCTTTTTTATGGCGGCAGAAAGAAGGAAAGAGAGGGGGAAGAAGAGCTTAGAGAGCACAAGTTCTTCTCGTGTATTTGCTCGGCGTCCCGCTCACGTAACTTCATTTGCCACTTATCTCCCAGATCCCATCCTGCTCGCGCGCATATTCTCTCTCTCTCACTTTTACCCCCACTCTATCTCGCGCCGCGTCGAAAACAACGACTATATGTCAAGACTATAGCTACGGTAACGTACTTATCCGTTATGCATTGATTATACAATGTTTAAGTGAAAAACGGTGCGTCGAGAATGGTTGCAGTCCGACTGCGATAAATAAAAGTTATCGACTAGAATGTATGGGCCATTAGTAATAATATATATACTGATTTCAGGTACCTAAGTTACAAAAATCACAATTTATTATGAGTTGATTCAAATTTTCATAAGCTCCAATCCGTGTTTTTACCACAAAAAGCTCCAATTTGACATCGGAATATCAACTTTAAGCTGGATATTGTCACGAGCTTTGGATATAGACGAGAAGAATAACATTATTTTTGGCCATTAAAGTTAATAGCAATAAGAGGGGCGCGGCTGCGCGGGAGGAAAATAAAAAGGCTTAGGTCGAAAAATAGCGCTACATAGGCCAAGGATCGAGAAAATACACAAAGAGCAAATAGAGTAGACAAATAAGCACGAGTATAATTGACGATCTTTTGGCAGTTATGTACTCAAGATAAAATTCTAATATAAAGGAAGGTGTGTGCACGTCCCATCCAGCATGATGTAAATATAGGTTTGAAAAGTCGCAGACGCGGGCTATTGTAGAATGATTCGCCAGTATATATAAGCGACCGGCGAATGAGCGCGTGGGTTGGCACTCAGAGACGTTAGTATACAATAACCGGCTTGGCGCGATGGAGAGCGAGGAGGGACGGGTTTGGTTAGTCGAGCGATCGCCTGACTCTCCGTGTGCGTGGCTGATTCGTTCGGTTGTAAACACTCTCTGGCGTAAACATCGTCCGAGTTCTCCCACCCCCTTCCTCCTCCCGCCGCCGTCGCTCGAAGGCTCGAATCGAGTTTTGAGGGGAAGAGAGCTGCTTGGCTACCGGTCGCGCCTCCGTCTCGCACACCCATCGCTCTCCTCCTTTCTACGCATTCATTCACCCGAAATTCTTTCCCGCCGATTTAATAATAACATGTTTTCTCCGATATATATGCAAATCGCGCTCGCGTACTTCTAATGGGAGACCAACTCTGGCTTAATCCTATTACCGCCACCATTCCAAACATTACGGGGATTGTTTCGCTTCTTGCCGTTAAAAGCACTCTATTAGCGTTTCTGGTGCATGCACTGCAACTAAACGACCATTAAGCTTTTTCATATTATATGCGTGTACCCCATACGGCTTTCTGACAGTATAATACCCATAGATTCTTCAGAAGGCGCATAGACCACGTGAACTCCCTTGAACTGAAACTAATTTATGGGTATTTTGCCCGTTGTTTTTGTCGCGCTCTACCGTTTCTAAAATTTTTTAGACACCTTGTCATGTTGTTTCACCACATCGCGCGCGCTTCTGGCCACGCTTTCATATCTTTTTATCCGGGATCACGCGATTAATATTTTCCTATCAGCATACATCAAATTATACTTATTTTGTTTCAGAGAGGCCGTTGCGCCCTATGGCGCCATGAATATTTTCAACGGTATTTACAATTTTTGTTAATATCCTTTGCAAAGCTTTTATAATTAGTTCGTTCAGTATTACTATACTCTCTAAAGTTGAATTAGTGAAAATCCACTAATTCAAATAGTTAAAAATGCTCCCTCGTGAATTAGTGAATATTCACTAATTGAAATAGTAAACCACATGTATTAATTGAACTAGTGAAATATTTTACAATTAGTAAAATATTACTAAAAAATTAGTGATTTATTTAATTAGTAAAAAATTAATTAAACGTAGAATTTTATGTAGTATGTACGGTCCCACCATCCTGCCTTTCATAACAGACTTCGTGTACGTGTGTGGCGGTGCCATGCACCGCCTCGCGGCGGCGAGTTAAGGTAGTTATCACCTAAAACGATTTAATTCGATTTCTTTTTGAAACTTTCAGCAAAATTAATTTAGATAGCAATGAAAATAACCTTCAAATTCGGGAGCGATTTACCGTTTACTTTCTGAGATATACTCGTTCAAACTTCGGTCTTCTTTGTATAATTAGCATTGCGGTTAATGGCGTTGTCAACAAAACATCGCTAAAATGACATAAAATCTATTGCTGTAAATTAATTAAATTCGAAAGAACGTTGAAACTTGGAGCAAGAGCGGTTCAAATATTGAAGAGTCACATATTTCAAATTGAAAAAGATTTATAGTTTAGTTCAAAAGTTATGATCAATCAAAGTTTGAGGTTAGCCGAAATTTTAAAATGAACGTAATTTTATTTTCAAACCAATAGGTAAGATGGTTATAACTAGACCAATTTGTTACATATTTATACATCGTTGGTCAAATGTCAACCATTGATGTTTTGACTCACGTAGTTGGGATATAACTAACTTAACTACAGCGTCTATTCTACTAATTTATAATAGTGAAAAAATTTGTTTACTGTAATAATTAGTGAAAATTTCACTAATTTTT
Source organism: Torymus auratus (assembly GCA_900474315.1). Lineage (NCBI taxonomy): Eukaryota > Metazoa > Arthropoda > Insecta > Hymenoptera > Torymidae > Torymus > Torymus auratus. The sequence continues at coordinate 8,739 of UXGD01000520.1, read as the reverse complement.
AGTCAAATTCGACCATGAAAATTAGTGGAATTTTCACTATTTCAACTTTACATAGTTGAGGCAAAAAGACGAATAAACTCGAGTAAAAATTATGAATATAAATTATGATTAATACTTTCCCGATGTATTCAAATGATTAATCAGAAGTCACTAATAATTTTAATTAATTAATTAACGAGAAAGACTTCCTCTTTCGACGTTGATGAATTTACAAGCGGAAATGGGCTGAAAAACAACACATCGTTTTGAAGAAATGCCGAAGAAGCGAATGCGGAGCCCATACGGGAAAACAGAACTCGAAGCAAAACTGGTATATATATATATAGGCGTCGTATTTCGAAATCCGCGAGAGGTATAATATTCTAAAAGCAGTGGAGGTGGAACGTCGAATGTGCCGAACGGTCGAAAACAAACGGGCAAAAATTGCGACGAACGTGCGCAGGCACGTTCTGCTGGCTGAATTACGAGCTTATTTACCGCGACTACTGCCCGTAATGGCCGCGCGTTAACTCGCCTTCGGAGCTCATTTAGCTAAGCGCTCTCAGCGAAGACGCTATTAGCGGCGTAACTTGGGCTCTCTCTCTCTCTCATGTTTTACAATTAATAAAGTTGAAAACTACGATTTGATACAGTATTTTCGGGTATAGATTTGATGGTACAATTTTGCAGAGTTGAACTGTCTTTGCTTTAAAAATAAGTTTTATACGTTCAATGATGACATGCTCGAGCGTTATGTCATTCATTTAAAACTTGTTAACGCGACCTTCCTCAATATGCACAGCAGGAAATTAAATTTATAGCTCGTACTTGTAATGTTATTCAAGAATTACTATATGTTTATACTAGGTTTTAAACAAAAAATTTCATTTTTTCTCCTCAAAAGGATATCGGATTTTGTTCGGTTTAATTATCATTTATAGTTGCGCAAACACATCGTAAATGCGTGCCCATTGATAAATTGCAATAGTTTAAGAGCATCGGCGTTTGGTTTATGAAAATTTGTATTGTAATTTATACGAAAAGAAAAACAATATACTGTCGTAAACAAGGTAATGCACGGAAAATGAAAGAGTATCCATAAAAGTCTCGACTAAAAGAAAATTTACGGGGAGACAAATAATTTAATGTTTAGAATAGCTTTGCACAAACGCAGTTTCCGCTTATTCTCCATCAAGCTGATATCTCGTCGCGTTATAAAACGTGCAGAACCGTATTAAGTATACCTTGCAGCTGCGCGGCGTCTTCTCTCGTAGAGAAAGAGAGCTTGCGCGCATCAGACACCTTGCGCCTGAAAAAAGGTCGATTTCGTGCCAATGGGAAAGGAACTGGTTCTCTTGCCGATTCAAAGGCTCGCTCGTTCGCTCACAAGTCTGTGCGCCGTGTGTGTGTGTGTGTAAGCGTGCAGGATGCATGAGGCGGTCTAATCGCGCGGGAAGATCTAACCGCAGTGAAGCCGTATACATGTATATACGCTACGAAATATTGCTCGAATCTACTTCTTCATTTTTCACCGCTCGAGTTCCTTTTCCTTCTTCTATATAAAGAAACATTAGACCGGGGATTCGGTTGAACGAGAGTAGCTGTTTCGTAGCAATTCTCCGTAATGTTTGTATTATTATTATTATATGCTGCACGGAGAGAAAGAAATAAGTAAAAATGACCAAACTGTCGAGTAACCCCTAGTTAGACCTGAAAACCCAAAAAAAAATTACCAAATTTTTTGGTAATTTTTCATAAACTTTTTGTGAAAAAGTTTGGTTAAAAATTTGGCTTTTCAGATCTGACTCCGGGTTAATTGAGAGGTTGGCCATTTTGTGTAAAAAATAATGCCTGGTATTTCTCTATTTTAAAGGTCAAATCTACATAATTCTAAGCGTCACCTCGATTTGTACTATTGACCACAAAAGACTATTAATATTCAAATGAACGTACGATGTCGTAAGAAACAATGTATCAACAAAGTTGTAAATTCAAATCACTTGGAAATACATAGTCTAATATTATGTTTAGTGGAATCTTTTTCACTTATTTCTCATCCACTTGCAATATAATCATATTATTTAAAGAAATAACGAAGAATGCCTTAAAAAAACAATAATAATACATTTAAAGTGCTTTTGAGTAATAAAATTTCAGCGTTAGTCATGCTAAGATATGAAAACTCGTAAAATAAGCGACCTTCGAAATCTAAGAGGTGAGGTGATTCATGCTAAAATACATTAAAACGAATCAGCATAACAATAGTTGGTAAATAAATTAACGTTTTAAGCTATACAGTCCCCAATTCTTCATGAATCTTTCGAGCATTCAGCAAAATCAATGACGTTACACAAGATTGATAAATTTTAAATATGTATATGCAGCGATAGCTCACAGTTGCATACTCTAAAGCGTAATATTTTTTACATCCACATTGAAAAGAAACTAGGTTTCAGTATGAAATCCCCGCGGACGTTGACTTTAGCAAGCCGATTAGTCAGCGAGAGGTGTGAAAGTCGGGCTAACCCCACAGGTCGACGCTACTGTTGCTCACTTCTTTCCCCGCCAAAAAAACACCTTCCGATGCGATTGTGCGTCAGCTACTGAATAGTTGCGTTCGGGAATGAACGTTCTGTTGCGTTGCGCGAAAGGAAACTGGGTCTCAGGTTCAACGTATCCATTAAACTTTTCGTAGCCAAGGATGAATTTCAATGATGAGCGTGCAGCTGCAGCCGCTACATGCGCTTCGAGTTTTTAACCCACTTAAAGCGAATTGCGGTTTATTGTCGTTTCTCCCGATTCTATTATTATTTTCGGCCCTCTCTCTCGCGTAATTGCAGCTGACATTTCGGAAACATGCTGCACGTATCTCTTTAACCCTAATTGATGAGCCCGAGTTGTGCGTATTTAGACTTTTTTTTCTATAATTACGATGTTTTGCACAAAAGACAGGAACTAATTTAATGAGATTATACCATTTTATATGAAAAAGTCATTACTTCAGGTGATAGACTTGATGCTGATATCTCGGTTATCATGTCGTCCAGCATAGAAGGGCTTAAAATGCCAAGGAATAAATATAACCGCGCAGGAAGACATATGCTGCTGTGCTGCGCGTCTGCGGCTGTTGCTATACGCAGGGGGAATTTAAAGGGCCCAGTATACCCTTCTCGCTCCTTCCTTTTATCGGCTTTTATTGCCTCTTCCTTCTCTCCTTACCTCCGAAGCGTGGCGTGCCTCCTTCGTCTCTGCTTTATCGCTCACTTTCCTTCCCTTGGCGATCGCTGCTCATGCTTGTGCGGGGGGAAAACCGGTTTCGCAACACTGCGCGCGCGTTGTTTTGGAGAACGGCGCTCGCAAAGTTTTTCGCCGCACAATATCCCGCTGAACTTATACCCAGCGAATTATTTCGAGCGGCTTTTACACTCGCCACGGAAATGCAAAAGAGAGAGACGAAAATAGAGCCTTGCGTAAGAGAGTGGCTCAATGGGGGATAATCGATCGCTTTAAATCGGGAGAAGCCTTGGCGTAAACAATAGAAGGGGAGGCAAATTAAAAGGCTTTCACGGGGTTTTGTTCGCACCCAACAGATTATGATCGGTGGGGTTTTTTCCGCCTCTGTGGCACTGGCCTACATTCAAATATCCCCATCTTAAAATATTGTATTTTTATTTTTAGACGCAGGTGAAAGATAGGTGTTTACTTTTGAATGAATCGACGGCTTTTTCTGCTATTTTTTGACCTACATTTGTCGCGAGCAAATAACAATTTTTCAGCTTTCATCGAATGTAGCTTGAAAAAGCAATATTTTATTTCAGTTCCAAGACAGAGCTACGTTTGAAACCGCACAAGGAGTGAGAAGACTTTGAATAACGATGAAATATTTCCTATTCAAGTGCCTATTTAAAAGCACAAGAGCAACAAATTTTTGTTGGAATTATGCGGCTAAAAACATTTATTATAACCAACAGTTGATAAATCTCTGAGGCTGTAAATAAACCCTTCCAAAAGATGAACGTGACTAATAAAGCATTAAAGTTATATTATATTGCAAGCTTCACTTAACATTCTGGAAACTCTATGAATTCCCGAATACATTACACGAGAAAATTAGTATCAAAGTAGGTTAGTGAGCAGCAGGTTGTGAATTGGAGCAGAAGCTCGTTTGAACTTTTAATTCTTTCTTGTATAATTATATATAATTCTAAAAATATCATCAAATTTATCCCGACGGCTATAGTCAAAATAACAACAATACCGACGTAACGTGTGTTTTGTAAACAATCGGTATTTATTTACCCGGGCAGATCACGACGTTTATTTACTTTGAACATAATATCATTTGCCTTGCGCGTTAGCCAGCGGGTGCTATTTATCCAGGGATATCGAGCGGCAATTCCACAAAGATAATTCGTGCGCGCATCAAGCAACGCTGCAGCGAGGTGCAGGAACGAGAAGCGCTCCGAGACAGCGCGTCTATTATTCAATCCTCGTGAGCGCACGGGTGAATGACTAATTTAATTTAGCTCCCTCGAAATGTTTATTTATACGCGCATCATAGGAGCTGCGCGCTCTCTCGGTGGCAAAAGCGTGCCTCGTGTAACAGGTAACTATAGGTATGTAGGTGCAGCGCGGCGTAGTAGCTGTTGAAAGTTAATTGTTTTAGCGCTCGCGACAAAACAAGAATCGAGCGCAAGCTAGGTGTACACTACTATCGCGGTGCCTGTGACTCATGGCTTGTGCGCTTGCACGGATCATTATATAGCCGATAGTATGAGCACATGTGCAGGCCGAAAACGCGCCGCCCGCCGGCGAGCAAATACGCGAGGCCGTGTGCAAAGAACGAGCGCTGCGCACTTTGCTAATTTTGACTTTCGCGCACTTATAATGCGTCTGCACATTATGTCGGCTTTTTGACACTTTGCTTCGGCAATGCACGCTCAGCAAGAGTCGACTTTCTGCACACTCCGGCCCGCTGATGCGTGCCTTTGATATGCACCTCGAAATATATCTATACTTTGCAATTACTACAGGAAATAACGTTCACATTCATAAACGTTTCAACTGATTTTTCCTATAAATGTATGATTGAATAATAGTTTAAATCCTGGATGAATTTAATTTATATATTATAAACTTGTTATCGTTCAGATGGTATGTAAAAACATCATTTTAAATATTGAACGAATTATGCAACACGATTCTTATGAAATTACTCAAAAAATGAATCATACCAGTGTATTGAAAAGTAAATGAGATTCAAAAAGCAATTGAAATATATCAGATAATTTTATTTTTTCATGAATTTTTAAACGCTAATCATTTCAAAATTTTAGATTTTAACTTGTTATTTTCTTGTTTGATTTTCTGTCTACTATCATCGATACTACTTGGAAACTTTATCAAATATATGGGAACATTACTAAATTCCGTAGATTTAAATCTCATGTAATTAAATGTTCGATAAAACTGTGTCGGTAATAACCATGTTGACGCGAATTTTATAATGCAAGAAACTTTCATCAATACAGATGTAAAATGAGTTCAACTTAAGTTATGGCTTTTGCAAACACAGCATTTATAGAAGTAATGAACTGTAGACGATCTATCATTATTATTTTTGTAGGGCCATAAAATTTTCATGAACAATAACAAGTGACTCAACAACATACTCTAACAACGTATTATACGATGCAAATAGTTATGGAGATTTCTTTTGCTACGACGTAACATAGGATTTGCTTTTTCTTCTATATATAAAAATGAAAAACAATTATTTAATGGCTTATTGACGAGGTACTTGAACAATAAATTATAGTATAAGGCTTAGGATGTTTGCCTGCTTAAACTAGTTTTTAACGCTGCTGTGCATATTCAGAGTCAAATTTTCCTAATTATTTAATGCTCAAAATAACGCTGAATAATATAGCAATAGTATGGCCTCCCATTGCTCCTTTCTGCTTAATATAACACGACTTATGCAATATTCCTTGATATTTAAAGTGTGATGTGAATCCAATTGATTCCATAGATCAATAAATTCAGTTTATATAAATCTTGTCAAGTGTTTGTTGGGACGGAATAAAAACTGACACAGAAACAGCTCTCTTAATTACTTATTCGAAAAGAGAATGAAAAATAAGTTGTCGTAAAGTCAGTTTGGGAATTGCCATTGCGTAGTTCTCGAAAATAGGTTCTTCTTATAGGTATAGAGGGAAAAGAGGCGGGCGTCATAAACCGTTTGACATTTCCTCGGCCTTCGATTCGTTAATAAACTTTCCTTGGCAAAGGATCTTGTTTATTGGCAAGCGCTGGGAGCAACGCACTCGCGCGATATCCACGGGAAGGGGGAAACGGCGCTCGTTATACTTACGTTCGATTTGATTGGGAAAGAGCGCGACGGAGTTGCACAACCCGCAGCGAGCCGTTTCCATATAGCCGCGCGCGTACAATGATCCGCCATCCTGTCAACGCAATTCTACTGCATGTGAAGCAAACGCCCTGTACATTTCTTTCTCTTACCAACTGCTGCCGCGTTAAATTGAGTAGTTTCTCCCGCAATTATATATCTCCAATCTCGTACGTTTTCATTCTCATACAGATATCTGGAAATAGTTCAGATAATTAATTTGCCGACTACACGAAAACGCCTATGTTATTATTCGCAACAGCTAATTAAGATTAGTTGCTGAGATTATTTTCATCCTTCACAGCACTCTCACCGGTATACTTATAATTTAAAAAAAACACACACACAATTCGCATAATATGACGCCGAAACGAAAAATTCCAGTGAGAAATAAAAATATATAATTACAGACGATGTGAAAAAATAATTGCCCGATGACGATCATAAGTGAAATCTCTCGATGTTACGAGCATCGAATCGTTAGTATGCCAAGATGGGCAAGTCGTCGAAAGTTTTTTTAAAAGTCCGCACGCACACGCTCTAGAGTCAAGCTCAAATCATGAACATTTTCCAACTACGGGGTCGCTGACTTTGGGAATACCGTGAAAACATTTGTAACCCACATAAACAAAAGACTCCGAGTTTTTGCATAGTTTTATGCCTTAGATTTCTATTTTAGTGTAGATTCACATATATATTTTAAAAATGTAAACTCAAACTGAAAAACACAGGTTTTCGCATTTGTTCAATTGAAATTTCAAAAAGAGATAATGAAGAAATAATTTCAACATTTTAAAAAAAATACAATTAATTAAACTATTTAAAAGTATTCAAAATTTTAAATGTTTGATTTTGTTAACTGGCTTTCTGCTAATGACGTTTAATTTTATCAATTGATAAAATAGATTATTTTTTTATAATATGTTTGTAACTAGTAATGCAAATCATGTGAAGCCGATGTTCATGTATAGAATAGTAATAGGTGCGTCGGATACGTTTACGTGTTTGTAATATTTATCGAACGATGACCAAGGTTAATATACTACAGTTGTAAAATTTGTTATGTTTAAAACTTTTATTTTTCAATAGTTGGCCAGTTAAATGATTTTAAATTATCTTTGCTGGAATAATGTTTTATTTTAACAACATTAGATGTGAATTCTTTATTATCACATTAGTAGGAGGGAAGTAGCCTGTTTCAAAATTCTTGCTATGCAAAGGAAAGTTTTTGAAAGGTGCTGCTTTCGCATTACAAGCAAATGTTGTGATGCCGAACTCGCATGTTTTATGGATGTTAATGGCTCACCTGGAGGGACAGAGGACGGCTCAGAACTTCCGGAATCGTTGCTTTCCGGATTCACCTGTTCCGCCTCCCTACTATCCACGGCCACTGATGCTTCATCGTCCCCCTAAAAATAAACATTCATTTTTTTATTTATAAAATATAATTTAATTTTGAAAAATGATTTTTTTTAATAATTGTAACAACATTTAATCCCAAAGCTAAACATCACTAACTGATCATACCTAACAGATATAAAAATTTTATTTTCATTCATTATCAATAAATTTAACTCATCAATTTAAATTATCCTAAATAACTTGTAACGACACGTGCTATTTTGAAATCAACTTATACCAAATAAGGGAACTTTTGCACCTAAGTAAATTCATAACTACTTTAATCTTATGAATACAATCTCCTTAATATGTTAACGGTACTCATAATAGATATATCTCATGACAAAAGACTACGACAGACTTGTATTATTTACTACTCGGTTAGTACGCATATGTTTCATCAGCATGACCCAGTAGGTAAGTAGACTAGAAACATATCGACAGAGCATCTGACAGCCAACTGATTGAACATTTTTTATTGGCTCTTCCGTAATGGGACTATATATATATATATATTATATATTTATCTACGAATTACTACATAAACAATAATGCAAATGATTAATTTACTGAAATATATGTTATAAACACTTTTATTATGATAAAAAAAGGATATGATAAATTTATAAGAAAATTTTATTTCGTTTAATTCTAGTTTTTGTTTTTCTTATGAGTCTTCATATATTGAAATCGAACAATAAATAAAAAAATGTATTGTCTCGAATCAAACCGTTTTAAATTTTCAAATTTAATTGTTAATATCTGCGTAACAAATGTGTTTCTTTGTATATTAAAAAACGTGTTTCCCACTTTTCAAAGCGGTGCCAAACTCAATTTTAAAATTCAAATTTCGCGCCTTAAAAAAAACCGCTGCCAATTCATTGGCCCGTAGCTTCCTCAAACTTAATTTGCTGATCCCTTTAATTAATTTTCAATAACATAATTTACAA